>CANSNZ010001517.1:445000-549582 GCA_947646795.1 Beta lomatogona
ACTTTTAGATTGTCGGAAGTTTTCGTCGAAAACCTAGGGTGTTAATTAGATTATTTAGGTGCTAGTGTTGGATTCATTTGAATTGAAATGACATTGCTGATAATATATGGTTTATTTTGATACTAAATGGACAAAAACGAGTAAATTTATTTGAACTGTGAACTTGCTGAAGGAGATGTGGAAAGCATTAGAAAGAATGGGAGGGGAGGGGGTGCAGCTGCCTAATGAAAGCGTCGGCATTTTGATTGGATGAGCTAACTCCATCGTCTCCGTCACTCAATTTCATTTTGTTATAAGAAAATGTTCTACCTTGGACACTTTAAGAGCCTATGTGAAATGTGGTTCTATTTTGATTTGAGAGAAAGATTGATAGACACATTCCATTCCGCTGATAGTAGTGACCAAGGGGGGAGAGGGGTGTAAGAGTACAAAATCTATTTTCGCCTCTCTTGAACTGTAAATTTTCTCACTATTATACAAGCTTTCCTCTGCATTGCAATTATTCTTTGTTTTGTTACTCTCATTTATTTGGGGATTTATCTTCAATGTATACAGCTTCTTATGCCTCGTTCCCCATGCCTCACTCTATTAGCAATGGGGTGGTTTTGTACAACTATAACTCAAGAAGGATATATAGGCACATTTTGTTTCCTAACAAAGGCTCTTGCTTAGAAGGTTTTACCGCAATGTGCTTTGGTACTATACTAGCATGGCGATTATCTTTGTTTCACTCCATAAGACAGCAACTTTTTATCAGTGAAATTAACTCCCCCTGGCTCGTACTCCTATGATCCTTGGGGTTTGTTTTTAGATGGCTTCAACTTTTTCCATCTTTCTGGGAACTACATGATTCACTTAATTTTCTGTTAAATGCGGATCCTTCATGTGCATTGGCCTCTCAGTAGCTATGTTGTGAGGTCTGTGCCAAATCCCGAATGCATTTAGCCCCAAGAGCTGCACCTTGTATCATGATGAAAATCAATCAAGCTGAGGGGTTTCGACCGAACTTATTATTGGTCAAGTTGTGGACACACCACAGACAAGTTATATGCTTCAAAATATCTTTTTGCACAAGTTTGAATTCCGATGTATCCTTTTTGTTGCAGCCTCTTTTTCAAGCAGGAAATGGAGCTTTCTTTGATAGGACTTCAGAATGCAGGAAAGACTTCTCTTGTAAACGTTGTGGCCACTGGAGGATATAGTGAAGATATGATCCCTACTGTAAGTGTTATCTTGCTCCTTTTGTTGATTTGTCTAGTGGGTGTACTTCTTGTACAAAGGGATTTACTTGTGATTAAGAGGCCATCATAGATATGGTTCTTTGGATGTCATTTACAGTATCCTTTTGATTTCATTTGATTTTCAGGTTGGTTTCAATATGAAGAAGGTAACCAAAGGGAATGTTACAATAAAGTTGTGGGATCTTGGAGGTCAACCAAGGTTTCGCAGTATGTGGGAGAGATACTGCCGTGCTGTCTCTGCTATAGTGTATGAGTTCTTTTTTTTTTCTCTTTTTTTATTTCTCCTTTCCACTTTGTAACTTGATTAGAGTGCTCTCTTGGGCTTTTCATCATTATATATACTCAATCTTCTGTTGTACTTTTGGTTGTTGAGAAGATAGTGAGCCATGAATCCTGTTATGCAGTTATGCTTGGTTTGTTCTAAATTTGTATTTACTTATTTTCTGTCTCTTTCCGGTCTGATGAGGTGTTTAATCTTTACAAAGACATAGGCATTCTTGGTACTTGGAACCCTACATGACTAGAGGCAACCATCGCGTTTAGTCTGGTTTATTAATGCATCTGTCCTTGAAATTACACACTTGTCCCTGATTTCTGAAAATATGCTGAGGATGACATAGGCAGTACTCCTATTTAGTACCCTCATAGTAACACATGACATTGGCAGTACTCCTATTAAATATCCTTACAGAAACACATGGAAGACGTCCATGATTTCGTATTATACTTGAGAATTACCTAGATACAGCATTTTTATGCTGCTAGTCATCATGTCATATTGGTGCGTCCTACCTTTCTTAATATGGAAAAGATTTACTTCATTAATTAGCTTTCTGCTGCTGATTGCCTTGTATGTGATCATGTTATATCTGGGAGCATGATTTCAGTCATTTGGTTATGCTGCTGGATGATAATTTTTACAATAACAGAATTAGTTGTAATTGTATTGTGACTATCACATCCAAATCTTGTAGCTTGCTCTTCTTTTGTAATAGCAAGATAAGATTCCTCATATTGAAGCTTGAAAATCTGAGTATCTTTTTAGCTTGATGATATATGAATCTGATCTGTTGCAGTTACGTTGTTGATGCTGCTGATCATGATAATATAAGCATCTCAAGAAGTGAACTTCATGATCTGCTTAGCAAAACCTCATTGAGTGGCATCCCTCTGTTGGTGCTCGGAAACAAAATAGACAAGGCTGGAGCTCTCCCAAAAGAAGCTCTTATGGATCAAATGTAAGAACATTTTCTTGCATTCTCTTAATACTTGCAGTGTTTAGTTCGTCATGTTAGTGTAACCTGCACTCCTGCAGCTCTGTGATTTTTGCCTCTATTTTGTCAACATTCAACAATTTTCCTTGTGCAGGGATCTCAAGTCAATTACAGACAGAGAAGTGTGCTGCTTTATGATCTCATGCAAGAACTCTACAAACATTGATGCAGTTATTGACTGGCTTGTGAAGCACTCTAAATCGAAGAGCTAAATAGAAGGATTATCCCCCATCCACATTCTTGTCTTTATGTTTATTATAAATTCTTGTTTATTAGTGAACTCATTAAACTTTGGCATGGCTGTGTTGATATCCCTTACATAGAGCTTTATAGTGGTTGTACATTAGGTTTTCTTTGTGAATGAGAGAACTTTTGGTGTGTTTTCCCCCCTGTCCCCGTCTTTTTTTCATCTGTTGGCTTACAACTTATTATTCTAATTTAAGAATGCTAGTACAAGCATATGTTTTGTTCCTTGTTTTTTCTTTTTCTTTTTCTTTTTCTTTTTTGTAGATCCTACTAAACCTGTAAAACAGGTCGGTCACATTTCCTCTGTCAGTCATAGCTGAATCCCTGCTGCCTCGTCCCAGACCAGTCTATGATAACTGACTGTAATTTGTTTGGATATAGAGCTCCGGTGGAAGGAATCAGGAATCAATTGATTAGTGATGATAAAGGAATTAGTATTGACCAAATGAATAATGCAAGTATCGTTCAAGATTCATACATATATATTGTGTCCTGAATATTTGTAAAACGGTTTGGACCAAATAAAAAAGTTGTGATGGTTTACAAATAGCAATTGCCATAATTTTGTTTGATAAAGAGGGTTTCACGCAATTGTATTCAGACTCTCTTGATATGAGTGCAATAGTATGGATAGGTAATTTTTTACAAGGTACATGTTTAAGCCTTAAAATATCAATCAATGTGTATTATTGACAATAATTTCTTACAAGGTACCTGTTATTTGTGCCTTGAAATCTTGTGAAATTGGCATAAGGCTAACTTTGAATGCACATATCTCTCAATCTATAAATGGTTTTGATGTGATTCAAATTGGAGGTGAAAGCTTGTTCCAAGAGCTTTCCAACAACAAGTCATATGCCCAATTCCGCTCAGAAACGAGAAAGTTATGGCTATTCTACGAAACGCTGTCGAACTGGAATTTCGCCCGACCGGGTCGGGCGCCCTAGCGAATCACGACCGGGTGGATGTCGCCCGATCGGGAGCGAAACGTCAGCCAGCTTGAATTTGATGACCTCCCGATCGGGCGTGTCGCCCGACCCGATCAGGCTGCTGGGTTTTTTTACGCGACTTTGCGATTTTCGAATTGGATTCTCTTTTAGGGTTTTGTGCGGGGTTCCTTATGTTATAAAAGGCCCCCTTGGTGCTCATTATTAGTTACACAACTTATGAAACACTTTTAGCCTCTAGAATTTAGGACTCCTTGTATTATTCTCTCTGTTTTTTCTCCATCATAGTGAAGAAGCTCGAATCCCCCTTCTGTGGACGTAGGTCTATTTTGACCGAACCACGTAAATCCTTGTGTTCTTTTGTTTATCTTCTTTATTGCTTTTCTCATCCTTATTATTTCATTGATTTTGTTCCGCATTAATCAAACTACAACACCTCGTTTCCTAACAAACTGGTATCAAGAGCTTGGTTGTTTCAGATCTTAAGTGTTTATAGAATGAGTTTGATTAAATTATGCCAATGAAATTCGATATTGAGAAATTTGATAGGCAAGTAAATTTTGGCCTATGGCAATTCAAGATGAAAGCCATCTTGGCTCAAAGTGGCTGTCACAAGGCTCTTGAAGGTGCATCAAAAAAGCCTTCGGGTATGACGGATGACAAGTGGGAGGAGATCGATTTGAAGGCACTCTCGGCGATTTATTTAAGTCTATCTAATGAAGTTTTGAGAAAGGTTGCCAAGGAGACAAATGCTGCGGGTTTGTGGTTGAAGTTGGGGTCACTTTATATGACAAAGAGCGTGACCAACCGTCTACTACTCAAATCTAAACTTCATGATCTCAGTCTAGAAGAAGGTAAACCGCTTGAGTCTCATTTCGATGAATTCTTCTCTATTATTATGGATTTGCAAAACATCGATGTTGAGATCGATGATGAGGATATGGCTATTAGGTTGTTGTGTTCTTTACCGCCTTCGTATAAGCATTTTCGAGATACTTTATTATATGGTAGAGATGATTTGAGTTTGCAGGACGTTAAGGATGTCGTAACTCAGAGATATTTAATTGACAATAAGTTGGTTAATAAATCTAATATACTGCTCAAACAAATGCTTTGGTTGCTCATGGTGGAAAGAACTTTGGCAAAAATAAAATCTGTAAATATTGTCACGTGAAGGGTCATATCAAAGCCGATTGTTGGAAATTAAAGAGGAAGAATGGAGAAAAGTCCAATGAGGACCAATCCGCAAATATCGCCAACAATGTTCTTGATGATGATCTTGCACTTTAGGGTTACAAGTTTTTGGGTTGCGGTTTCTACGATCTCTTTATGATTGTTGCCCTTTGAGATCTCTTGGTGAAACGAGAAACTATGTGGATTTTGCTATGGAGTCTATGATAAATTGTTTTTTGGGTTTGTAATAAAGTAGCAATCTTGGTTATGCATTAGATTTTGTTCTAGTTATGCTATTTCTTATCTCAAATTTGGTACTTTTGTGTTTTGATTAAGTATAATTGCAATTTAGAAATTATTGTTGTCATTTGATTTTTCTAGAATTGCTTGAGTTTGTTGTTGAGATGAAGAAGTGTTTGAAGAGGGTTTGGTCAATTTGAATAAGCATGCTTGGCATTGGTGACTTTGTACTCTCAATCTAGGCCATGTGATGGTTTCGTAAACGGAGGTTTGTGTTCGAAGACGCATCGGTACACAATTATAGAAGATGTCCGTTTTCTGGTTTGCCTAAAGTGAGTAGGCTTATGGAATTTTGTTTAAGGTGGAGTTTTTATGGTTTTTTGGGTGAGCATCACTTTTGGTTCAAGGTGGAGGTATCTTGATTGATTGGTTTCAAGTCAAGGTGGAGATTTGTTATTTGTGCCTTGAAATCTTGTGAAATTGGTATAAGGCTAACTTTGAATGCACATATCTTTCAATCTATAAATGTTTTTCATGTGATTCAAATTGGAGGTGAAAGCTTGTTCCAAGAGCTTTCCAATGACAGGTCATATGCCCAATTCCGCTCAGAAACGAGAAAGTTATGGCTGTTCTACGAAACGCTGTCGAACTGGAATTTCGTCCGACCAGGTCGGGCTGACGATCGGGCGCCCTAGCGAATCACGACCGGGCAGATGTCGCCCGATCGGGCGCGAAACGTCAGCCAGCTTGAATTTGATGACCGCCCGATCTGGCGGATGTCGCCCGACCCGATCGAGCGGCTGGGTTTTTTACGCGGCTTTGCGATTTCCGAATTGAATTCTCTTTTAGGGTTTTGTGCGGGGTTCCTTATGTTTTATAGGCCTCCTTGGTGTTCATTATTAGTTACACAACTTATGAAACACTTTTAGCCTCTAGAATTTAGGACTCCTTGTATTATTCTCTCTGTTTTTTCTCCATCATAGTGAAGAAGCTCGAAGCCCCCATCTGTGGACGTAGGTCTATTTTGACCGAACCACGTAAATCCTTGTGTTCTTTTGTTTATCTTCTTTATTTCTTTTCTCATCCTTATCATTTCATTGATTTTGTTCCGCATTAATCAAACTGCAACACCCCGTTTCCTAACAGTACCTTATATTATATTATAGCTTACGAGGTACAATTTTTATATTTTTAATGTATTTCATTCATATAATGTACCTCATAAATCTTTGAACATCGCCATCATTGAACATCTGAACTATCTCTAGAGCCTTCCAATACCACCTTATGACTTTATGATTCTTTCAAACAATATCCTATGGCCTTGGGATACATCTCACGAGGCCTTTTGACTAGGGCCTAGGAAGGTCCTAATAACTTGTATTATACCTTTTAGATCTGGCTAATTTGAGGATATCTTTACGCTTTTTCAGACTTGCTAATTTATTTTTGTTCGAGTCCTTCCCTGGTGCCTTTGGTTGTCTTGGCTACTCTCTTGTGATCGGGACTCCCTTCGACTTAAAATCTGTTCCACGACTTCTTTCATATATTTCTGTTTCTTTTATATATGCTCATTCCAGCTCATTAATATGGTTCCAATAGTCTCCTATAATCCTAGGATGCATCAATAAGGTTGGTTGACCATACCTTAAAAATGTCCTAAAGTGTGTATTATAGGCTTCAAATTGGCTATATGTGAGCTATTTGTAGACTTTTCCGCACCCAAAGATATAAATTATATGCGATTATCCATATGGACTTGGGATGACTTGGGAAGACTATCGGGTGTTTGGGACCCTGTAGATTGACTTAAAAAACTTCCTACAACTTGTTTCATATATTTGTAGTTCAAATCCGAAAACAACTCTAAATGCCTCCATTCCCCAACATTTGTTCGTTCCAACTCATGGATATACTTTCAAATGGTCTTTTTGTGACCCTAGCATGTATCTCATGAGATCTATTGACCCGGCCTTGGATTGTCCTAAAGCGTGTATATGCATTCAAATTTGACTATCTTGGACAATTATTGGAATTTTCCGCACCCGACGATATATTATATGAGACAATTTTCAAGAGTCTCAGGATGAATTAAGAGAATCTCAGGTGGTTAAAACCCTCTACATTGATTTTAATTATTTTTTACAACCCGTTTTGGATATAGCAAAATTAGGATTCTTTTCTCTCAAAAAAATATTATAATCTGTTCAAACTAATAGTCTACGGTACAATAATAATGTAATTTGTTGATCCACTTCCACGATAAGCATGACATAAGTTGAATATGTGATGAGACTTCTCTATTGACTTACAAATTCGTTGAGTGTTTAAGACCATATTCTTTTGGACCGTATATAATGATGAGGAATACGAGACAAGGGGGTCCAACTCCAAAATACGGTTCAAAATGTCTTGGGTGGACTAGGTTCACCATAATTTGTTGTGCACCTAAATTGACTTTATCACACAAAAACAGACTATATTAAAAAAAACCCGACTATATCATACGACAACTTACTAATATCAGAAAATTGATTATATCATACAGAAACTGGCTATATAAAAGGTGATTATATCATACAAAAACTGACCATATCAAATGCAAACTGACTATGTTAAATGTAAACTGACTACTTCCTCCGTTTCATATTACTCGCTACACTTCTCAATTCACGGACTCCTAGGCAATTTTTGGAGAAGAGAGAGGTAGAGAGTAAAAAGAAAATGGACCCATGTGAGAAGAGAGAGGTAGAGAGTAAAAAGAAAAGGGACCCATGTGAGAAAAGAGAGATAGAGAGAGTTTATTGCCTAAAAAGGAAGTGTAACAAGTAATGTGAAACTTCCCACAATGGAAAGTATAGCGAGTATTATAAAACGGAGGAAGTATATTAAATGCAAGCTGACTATATTAAATACAAGCTGACTCTATTATATGATTTTTGATGCACAATAAGTTATTGTGAAGCTTGTGAACCCGATTCATTCAAGTTTTTTATACAGTTTAGCCACAGTAGGCGAACCTAAAAACCTCAACTAAACCCTTTCATATGTTCCACTCTTTTCGAACTCCTAATCCCATTTCGTCAGTCATCACAAATGGAGTCCTTCGCCGGAGCTCCGGCACTTCCAACATGTAATAATTCCGTCGACCCAATCACCGAACAAATCAAACACACACTTCTTAAGAAAGGAGTATTTCCAACCCCCAAAATAATCCACACTCTCCGCAAAAAACAGCTCCAAAAATCCCTCCGCAAATCCAACCGCCTAGCCTCTAAATCCCCGCATGAACCCCTCACGCAATCCCAGAAAGAAACTCTATCCCATGATTCTCACTTTTGGAAGATATCTCAGGAATACAAAGAATTCACCAAAGCCGTTGATTCTAAATCTAAGGGCTTAAATTTGGTGGGAAAGCCATGGGAATCTCAGGAGAGAGAAAAATTGAAGGAATTGGCAACTGGGTCTGAAGGAAGAGAATATAATTTTGGTGGGAAATTGAATTCTGAGCATTTGAAAGAACTGGGTTTGATTTTTGAACAGAGAAAAGTTGAAGATTTGTCTTCATTTTTGGATGATGATATTGAATTGGAAGAAGGTATGTTACAAGATGAATATGCAACTGGCTCATTTTTTCGGCGTCGTCGAGTTAATGAAGCTGAGGGTATTAGAATCCTTGTTCACAGGTTAAGCTCTAAACTTTGATTAGGGGTTTATAAATGATTTTTTTGTTTTTTTCATTTGGTTGATGATATGATGGTGTAGGCTTAGTGCTCGTGAGATTACAATGAAGGATTGGAAGTTTACTAGGATGATGAAACAGTCACAGCTGCAGTTTACTGAAAATCAGTTGCTTAAGATTCTTGGAGGACTTGGTGATCAGGGTTGTTGGAGGCAGGCCATAGAAGTTGTGAATTGGGTGTATAGCAGAAAAGAACATAGACATTACAAAAGCAGGTATACTGTTTTGATTTTCATATCTTGATTTCTTTTCAATTTGTTATTGTTGAGGTTTGTCGAATTCGTTCATAGTGAAATGATTGCTTGTTTTGTTTTTCCAATTAGTTGATGTTGAAACCAAGTTTTAACACAATAAATAAAAAGACACAGAGGGCTGTTTATAAGAAAAATGATATGGGAATGGTGATAGAGGATGAGCTTTTGAGTTTTTGGATTTCTAAGTTCTAAGGTGTGGATTTTCTCTGTTTTTGTCGGTGTCATAGGTTTGTATATACAAAGCTTCTCGCGGTTCTTGGGAAGGCTAGAAGACCACTTGATGCTCTCCGAATATTCAAGCAAATGCGTGTAATGAGAATTTCATTATTTTAGATGGTGTTAAAGTATCATTTGAAAGTTTATATGATAATTGGATGAGGTCTTTACTTTAAGTGCCTTAGGGGGATTGTCACATCTATCCTGACATGGCTGCATACCATAGTATCGCTGTTACTCTTGGTCAAGCTGGAATGGTGAGGGAGTTGATAAGCACTATTGAGCAAATGAAGGAAAAGCCTCCAAAAAATATCGAGAATATGCGTTCGAAGAGCTGGGATCCCACCCTTCAACCGGATATAGTAGTTTACAATTCTGTAAGAGGCTCATTGTTTACCGTCCACATAAAATTCTGATATGCATTATATGCAAATTGACAATATTCAGTAATCTGCAGGTATTGAATGCTTGTGTCCCAACTCATCACTGGAAGGGGGTATCATGGGTCTTTGAGCAATTGAGGAAATCTGGTCTAAAAGCTAATAGTGCTACATATGGACTTGCTATGGAGGTATATAATTTTCTTTTTGTATATGCGTAAAAGAATTTCAAATAACACTGCTCAAGTTTTGTTGATGTCTCTTTCATAGGTGATGCTAAATTCTTCAAAGTATGACCTAGTTCACGAGCTATTTCAGAAAATTGCTAAAAGTAGCAAGTCTCCCAACGCTCTTACGTACAAAGGTAGTTTTTTGATGTCTTTTTCTGGGTCCTTTCTTGTAGCAAGTATGCTGCATGATAGGCTTACTCTTAGATTCTGTGTTAGTTCTTGTCAGAACATTCTGGAAGGACGGTAAAGTTCATGAAGCTGTGCGTATAGTCAGGGAGATGGAACAGAGGGGAATTAAGGGATCACCCAGTGTGTACTATGAACTAGCATGTTGTCTTTGCAACAAAGGAAGGTGGCAAGACGCAATGATGGAGGTGAGTTGCTGCATGGATCGAGGTTGCTTGTATTTACTGGGATTGTTATGAACATGAAACTTCTTTTGCACTTTCTACTTGTCTCAAGGGAATATTAATATCCTGAATTGATGGACAGATTGAGAAGTTAAAAAAACTGCGACTTTCCAAACCATTGGCTGTGACCTTCACTGGCATGATCATGTCTTCTATGGATGGTGGACATATTGATGATTGTATATCAATTTTTGAGCACATGCTAGATCATTGTCCTCCAAACATTGGAACAATAAATGCCATGCTAAAGGTTTATGGGCGTAATGATATGTTCTTAGAGGTGAAGGAGTTGTTTGAGAAAGTCAAAGGGGGATATAGAGCTTTTCTGGGTGATGGTGATACTCCTCTAATCCCAGATGTCTATACATATGGAGCAGTGCTTCAAGCATCAGCTTATGCACACCAATGGGAGTACTTTGAGTATGCATACAAGGATATGTGTTTTTCAGGATTCCAGCTTGATCAGGATAAACATGCAGCTTTGCTTGTGGAGGCATCAAAAGCGAGCAAGGTAAAGCAATTGAATTTCTTTTCAGAGTTTCAGTGTCAACATATTTCATTATACAACATTCTCTTTCCTTGTGCAGTGGCATTTATTGGAGCATGCCTTTGAAACAACTTTGGAGGCTGGAGAAATTCCACATCCCATGCTATTCTCTGAAATGGTCTGCCAGGCGATGTCCCGAGATGATTACGAAAAGGCTGCTAAAATTGTTAACTCAATGGCTCATGCTCCGTTTCAATTGAATGAGAATGACTGGACTGGTCTTTTTGAGAAGAATAAGGATAGAATCAGTGATGAACACCTTAAGAAATTATCTACTACTCTTTGTGAAAGTGACATGCCAAATGAATCCACAGCCTCTGAACTGCTTAAAGCATTACAGAATATCAATGAAAGGAATGCTTTCTATATTGCTGGAGATCATAAAGAATTGCTAAGTGATGATGACTTTGAGCAAAATAAATTATCTGTTGGTAGATCTTGTGATGAAAAGCGAAAATCTGATTTTGATGAAGATGACAGAGCCAGCTCGTGCAGGAAATCATCTAGCTTTATTGACGTGGTTTCTGATGAATCTGCTTGTTTGAGCAAGGAATTTTTACATGTGCATTCTCAAGGTGAAGATGCTTTCGATGAAATACTACAATCTGATGATTGGGATTCTGATATCAGTGATTCAGATGAGCCAGAGTTGCCCTCAGCAGATGAAATATTGCAATCTTGGAAGAAAATCAGGAGAAAGGATGGGACAAGCTCCTTTCTGGTGTAAGTTGGTTATTCTCTAGTATCACTCTGTTACCTGTTGGTGTATGCTGTGCGTTGGATGTACGAGAATTGATTAACCAATAAGTCATCTTGATGTTCGTCAATCGAGCTTGTGCTGACCAGAAATAAAATGAGAAATGATACAGGAATATATATTTTCCAATCAACAATAACATATGATTGAGTAGAAGTTATTGCATACATCATTACATCATATACACAAATCTAAATATGCTCTTGGTTATAAATACGTAAAATATAGTCATATAAAATCTTATTTGATTCATCTCATTGTGTACAAAATATAGTCATATAAAATCTTATTTGATTCATCTCATTGTGTACAATTGAAGTACAAATTTGTCATAAACTTTTTTTTTTTGGAGAAGAAAAGTTAGTGCATAATAAGGAATGGACAAAGCGTCCATAATTACATAAGATGAGACCTTCGGAGAACAATGGAATTTCCACCGTTGCTCCACACCAAACGGCACTAACTTAGCGAGGTGGTGAGTTACACTGTTCCTATCCCTGCGCACATGAGACCAGCAGACACAAAATTCTTGCTGTAAAACAGAGCATCCTCAAGTACTGCATGATGCATCCAAGTCAGAAAGAAAAACAGACCCTTTTAAAAGCCTAGTAATTATAGATTGACAATCATACTCAAAAAAAAAATTGAAAAATTGTGGGATTTTGCAACTCTTAGAGCAAAGCACAGAGCCTTTCCTTCTGCAATCTCCGACCTCCACCACGCCTTCACTCTCCGGACTGCTGAACTAATCACGCTGCCCTCGTGGTTCCTTGCCACCGCGCTCAAGCCAATCCACCCGTCGTGCCAACAGCCGCATCTGCATTTATTTTGCCGACCCCAGGAGGTGGAGGATGCCAGCAGTTTGGACTCCGCACCGAACTACGCAGACCACTCCCATATAATTTCAGATTGTACAGCCCATAATCACCAGCAGCTTTGGTGGCACGGTGGAGAACTACTGAGTTGGGCTGAATTTTTCCCTCAAAAACCCGCAAATTCCGTCTGTGCCACAGGCACCAGCAGAGGCAACAAATCATCGCCAGCTTCTTGTCTACTGCTTCCCAGCGTTCAAAAACTTCCAGCATTTGGCTTGCTCTTCCACTGGTACAAATTCACCCAAACCACTTGCAGACCATACCTTCAAAACCATGGGGCAAGAAAAGAGAGCGTGATGAGTAGATTCAGGTTCAGACATGCAGAGAGAGCAATCAATTAGGTGTCGACGCTTTAAGGAGGAACGAGTCGGGAGAGTTGTAGTACAGCATCGCCAGAGAAAGTGTCGAACTTTGGGTGATCCTTCCATATTCCAAATTGAAGGAATTGTGTCCTTGACTCTAATGCAATAAATATAACATGGATCATATTATGGAGATAATAAATTCATTAAATTGGGTCGTCTATACGTCTTGCTAGAGGATGCTATAGAACTTCAGGTTTAGTAAATAATAAACCCGAAGCCCAATTAGATGGATCCTACAAGGTCACACTTACACAATCCGGATCAATAAAAGAATGACCTAGAGCCCATGTAGGACTCTAGGGGTGGCCGGCCAAGGAGAAAGAAAAGGAGAGGACTCCTAACCTAATTAGTTCCTATAATTAGGTGTGGGGTGAGAAAATAAAGTAGTCAGTTTATTCTCTCATTATTTTCTCTCTCCTCTTTTCTCTCTCTTTCAAAGTTACGTAATACTGCTCCAAGAAATAGAAGAGTCCCTCTTCCTTCCAACTAGCATTGGTGGAGCATTGACCTGGATTCGTGGACCTAGTAGAGGAACCTCAATTGCGGTTCTATCTTCGAATCTCGAAGAGCTTTGTGGAAATCACACGTCAAAGGTTAATTCTTAACTATTATGTGATCCTTGAATGTATATGCATGAGATCCTGTTTTAAGTGCTTATGAATATGATTCATGAAATTCCGCTTAGAGTACTTATAATCCTACAGTGGTATCAGTTTTAGCCTCTTGCATATAATTTTTTAGTCATAATAATTAGATTTATTTTGATGTGTTCATGACTAATTTTAATTTGATTAAGGGGAGGAATTGAATTATGGAATGAATAATTAATTGGAATTGATTAAATGGAGATTTAATTGCTTAATTTTTCAATATAAAGTGGCCGAATTTTTTGAAAATTCAACCCTAATTTTTGAAATTTAAATTCAGATTTTATTTCGAATATTAAGTCATATTATTAATCTGATTTTCATGTTTAAATTTGTTTATGTATGAAAATTAATTCATGTGAAAAGAGTTTTATATGAATTAGAGATTAATTTATGTGAATAACCCTAAAATTAATTAAAATGGAGATTTTGACTTAATTTTCTGAATTAGGCATAAACGAGTTTATGTTTAATTTAATTAAGATCACTAAATTAATTTTACAAATGTTGTAATTTTAATTTCCTTCCAATTAAAAAAAAAATTAAGGAGGAAGAGGAGCACCACGACCGGTGGTCGCTCACGGTGGTCGCCCGGACTGAAAGTCGGCGAGGGTTGCAAAGGCTGCCGGCAGGCAGTTGGCGAGGGAAGGTGGTGGCGGCAGCCACGCGTGCGACGCACGTTCGACGTGCGCAGCAGCGTGCTGCTTGCTGCCGCTGGAAGAAAGGTCGACGTCGGGTCACGAGGATTTGACCGGCGAGATTACGGTGGTGCGGCCTGAATGGCCGGCCGGAGTTCTGGCCGTGGTGGCTGCCGGTCTTTGGCGTGGGAGTCGGGATTGGCGGCCTTGTCGCCGGTCCGGTCGTACTCCACGCTTCTTTCAATTTTTTTTTTTTGTTTTCTTTTAAAATTTCGATAATTGGCAAAGCGGCCTTGAAAAGATTTGTTTTTGAAATTTTGTAAATCTTTTTTTGTTGAGAAGATTAAGCAAATTCCAATTATGTTAATTATGTTAATTTTGACTGGGTCATAAATTAATTCCATAATTTTATTTTTTAATCTAATTAAAATACTAAGGCTAGATATTCTAGGATATAATCTTTAGGTGGTTAGGAATTACTTAAATATTTTATCTACTTGCTATAATTAAGAATATTTGATATTTTAATTGATGGCAAGAATAATATGTGATATTATGATGTGGCATTTTATATTTGATATAATTGCTATGAATGACTAGTATGGCCCTCATTTAAGTTAGAAAATACGATTTGCGTATCTTGATGTATTCTTGTAATTTAAATACGATATGCGTATCGTTAAGTATTTTTGTAATTTATTTAATTTAGATATTAGTGAAATTATTTTGATACTTATGTAATCCAAAGACGAACCCATCAAGAGAAGGACCATGGCTAACATGGATGGAGATCCATGAAGAGTCCAAGGAGGAGCCCATGATGCTTAGTTCTTAGGATTAGGGGCCATGCTAGATCATATTTATTTCTGCATTTTATTATTATTTAAAATGCTTATAAGTTTATTGTATGTTGGTTATCAATGCGCTAGAGTTCACTAATTCATAACAACATAATAAACTTAGGTCCCGCAAATATTAAGGTTAGCTTTTCCAAACATAAAGTGCTTATTAACCCTTAATTAATAGTAATAGGTCATGCCTCCACAGGGTATTATCATTAATTTTGGGAGATAAGGTAAAATTGCGAATTTTACTACTTAGTTTGGTTATCCTTAACAAAATCATCAAAAGCGTTTTGGGTTTTGAAGCAAGAGATAGTTAAGCATGCGATGTTTACCAATCTAAACAAGAATTATAAAGTGTTATAATTAGTAAAAGAGTTTACTTACCTTGAGAATGTAACGTTAAGATAAGGCCTCCGTCTGCTTAGTGTTGCATGTTGATAGGATCTTGTAATTACTTATTCAAATGGGACATTAAAATTGAATAGGTGATCAACCTAGAAACCTTTGCATGTTTTAGGTTGTTTTATAAACATAATATTGAACTTTGCTTTTATTCTGTCTGTAGATACTATGTCTAACAACAACAACAACTCTGTTTTCAACATTCGTCCTTTCCTTGAAAAGGACAGGCTGAATGGTGAAAATTTCATCAACTGGGAAAGAACCCTAAGACTCGTATTAAGGTCTGAGGGTCGAGATGATGTCTTAGAAACCCCACTTCTTGTGATTACTGATGAATCGTCTGAAGCCGACAAACATCGTGCTAATCAGGCCAATGATAGGTATGTACCGATCACTTGCTTGATGATAGCAGCCATGGAGCCGGACCTCCAAAAGAGGTTCGAAACCAAGTATGCTTATACCATCATGCAAGAGCTGCGAGCTATATTTCGAACACAAGCCCGAGTTGAGTGGTATGAGACTAATAAGGAGATACTAGAATGTCACATGAAGCCGGGTCAAGCTGTTGGCCCCCATGTTTTCGCTATGATGGGTCTTTTCGAAAACATGGAACGACTTGGATTCCCTTACGGGATTGAGTTGGCTACTGACATTATTCTCCACTCATTGTCTGACAGCTTCAATCAATCCAGGATGACCTTCAACATGAATGAGTCTGAAAAGACTTTGCAAGAGCTGCATGGGTTGTTGGTCAATGCTGAGAGGAATATCCCTAAAGAACCAAAGAAAGAGGTTCTAATGGTTCAGAAGGGAAAGGGTTTTAAGAAGAAATGGGCAGGAAAGAAGGACAAAGGCAAGCAAGTTGCCGTTGTTGCCGAAAAACCTAAGCCAACCGCCAAGCCAAAGGTGGTCGCGGAAAGCAAGTGCTTCCATTGTCACAAGATAGGACACTGGAAGAGGAACTGCCCTCTATACTTGGAGGAAAAGAAGTTTGGGGCTTCCACTTCAGGTATATTTGTTATAGAAATCAATTTGACTTCTACTTCTTTATGAGTATTGGATACCGGCTGTGGTTCTCACATAGTTAATGATGTGCAGGGACTAAAAAGAAGTAGGAGGCTGGCAAAGGGAGATGTAAAGCTTCGCGTTGGAAATGGAGCACGGGTTGCTGCACTTGCCATAGGAAGCTATAGTCTGCATTTGCCATCTGGCTTTGTTCTAGAATTAAATGATTGTTATTTTGTTCCTTCGATAACTAAGAACATAATTTCTGTTTATATATTGGATTCTGAAGGGGTTTGTTTTGAAATTAAGAACAAATGTTGTTCCATTTCTTACAATAATATGTTATATGCTAGTGCTAAATTGATAAATGGCTTATATGTGCTTGATAAGTCATTACAAGTCTATAACATAGATAGCAAGACACAAAAATCAAATGAATCAAACTTAACCTACATTTGGCATTGTCGAATGGGTCATATAAACCAAAAGCGAATCCAAAAGTTACAACAGGATAGTATTCTTCCATCATTTGATTTTGAATCATTTGATGTATGTGAATCATGCTTGATGGGGAAATTGACAAAGTCACCGTTTACTGGAAAGGGTGAAAAGGCCAGCGATCTCTTGGGCCTCATACATACAGATGTTTGTGGTCCTATGAGCACAAAGGCAAGGGGAGGGTTTAATTACTTCATTACCTTCACTGATGATTTGAGTAGATATGGGTATGTCTACTTAATGAAACATAAGTCGGAATCTTTTGATGAATTCAAAGAGTTCCAGAATGAAGTACAAAATCAACTTGGTAAGACAATTAAAGCACTGCGATCCGATCGTGGTGGCGAGTATTTGAGCCAAGAGTTTGATGATCATTTGAAGGGTTGTGGAATTCTTTCACAATTGACTCCACCAGGAACACCGCAGTTAAATGGTGTATCTGAAAGGAGGAATCGGACCTTATTGGATATGGTTCGATCAATGATGAGTCTTGTTGATCTTCCGATTTCTTTTTGGGGATATGCTCTCGAAACAGTTTGCACACACACTAAACGAGAGCCCGTCAAAGGCCGTGGAAAAGACTCCATATGAGTTATGGAATGGAAAAATTCCAAACTTGTCTTTTCTTAAGATCTGGGGATGTGATGTCTATGTAAAACGTTTACTTTCAGACAAACTTGCACCCAAGTCAGATAAATGTCTCTTTGTGTTACCCAAAAGAGACAAGGGGTTATTACTTCTATAACCGTCAAGAGAACAAAGTGTTTGTTGCTCGTGATGGTGTCTTTCTTGAAAATGAATTTGTTTCTAGAAAGACAAGTAGGAGTAAAATAATTCTCGAAGAAATTCGAGATGAGCAACAATTGGACGTGGTTCACACCATGTCAGAGACGGCCCGACAAGACGAAAGTCTAGTTCAGGAGATGACGTATTCAACACGTGAACCTCCTACCGTCCCACTTGAATCTAATTCAAGCGAAGATCTTCAAGAAGTTGAAGAGAACATTTCTCTTGATGCTCAGGCCCCGTGTAGGTCTAGTAGAGAAAGGATTCCAAACAAGAGGTTCGTTGATTTCCTGTTAACTGAAAACTCTGAAATTATGATTTTGGAGAATTCAGAACCTACTACCTACAAACAAGCTTTGACGAGCCCAGACTCTGAGAAATGTCTTGAAGCCATGAAATCCGAGTTAGACTCCATGTCTAAGAATAAAGTTTGGACCCTGGTCGACTTGCCTGATGGGGTTAACCCTATTGGATGCAAGTGGGTGTTCAAATTGAAAACAGATAAAGATGGAAATGTCTATGTCTATAAAGCAAGACTGGTTGCAAAAGGATTCAGACAAATTCATGGTATAGACTATGATGAGACCTTTTTTCCAGTAGCAATGCTTAAGTCAATTCGGATACTTTTAGCGATTGCTGCATTTTATGATTATGAAATTTGGCAGATGGATGTCAAAACTGCATTCTTGAATGGGTTCTTGAATGAGGATGTGTACATGACACAACCTGAGGGTTTTGAGGATCCAGAAAATCCTAAAAGGGTTTGCAAGCTTCAGAGATCCATTTATGGATTGAAGCAGGCATCTCGGAGCTGGAATCTTCGATTTGATGAGGCAATCAAGAAATTTGGTTTCATCAAAAGCGAAGAAGAATCTTGTGTTTATAAGAAGTTTGGGAGCAGCTTAGTCTTCTTGGTATTGTTTGTAGATGACATACTACTCATGGGAAATGACATACCAATGCTTGAGTCAGTCAAAGAATGGTTGAAAAGTTATTTCTCCATGAAGGACCTTGGAGAAGCTGAGTACATACTGGGAATTAAAATCCATAGAGATAGGTCTCGAAGGATGATTGGACTAAGTCAAGAAACTTATATTGATAAAGTTCTTGCAAGGTTCAACATGGAAAACTCGAAGAGTGGATTCATTCCCATGTCACATGGCATACCGCTTAGCAAGAGTTAGTGCTCGACTGAGCCTGATGAGTTGAAGCGCATGAGTAGCATACCTTATGCTTCGGCTATAGGGTTTATCATGTATGCCATGATAAGTACTCGACCAGATGTTGCATATGCCTTGAGCATGTGTAGCAGGTTCCAAGCAAATCCAGGGGAAGTACACTGGATTACAGCTAAGAGCATCCTTAAGTACTTGAGAAGAACTAAAGGCATGTTCTTAGTCTATGAAGGTGAAAGTGAGTTGGTTGTTAAAGGTTATACTGATGCGAGCTTCCAAACCGACAGAGATGATTACCGCTCTCAGTCAGGGTACGTCTTTTGTCTAAATGGAGGAGCAGTGAGCTGGAAGAGCTCAAAGCAAAGCACTGTAGTAGACTCTACGACAGAATCATAATATTTAGCAGCAGTTGAAGCAGGTAAAGAAGCAGTTTGGATAAAGAAGTTCTTGACAGAGCTGGATATCATACCTAGTGCTCTGGAAGGGATTAAGTTGTTCTGTTATAACAATGGTGCTATTGCGCAAGCAAAAGAACCGAGATCACATAACAAATCCAAACATGTAATGAGGAAGTATCACCTCATTACGGAGATTGTTGATAGGAAGGATGTCAGGATCTGCAAAGTTCACACGGATGAGAATGTGGGTGATCCGCTCACTAAACCACTACCTCAACCCAAGCATGAGTGTCACGCTAGGGCTATAGGCTTGAAACAAATGTTAGAGTGGCTTTAGATTGTACTAGGTTTAGAGAAACTTGTTACAATGTAGAGACATGGTTTTGCTATTTTATGTTTATGAGAAATAAAATTTTATCTTATTTAATTTTGGTTTGGTATTAAATAAAATGTCCAAAATATATCTTGAATTCAATGGTTTTGTCAAATATGTGATTTGATGAATGAAACACCATAGTGAACAGAATTCATAGAATATCATAGTTCCTGATCTAAGTCGTTAAATTGGACATAAATGACTTATCAAAGGATTAGCATATAAGATTGATTGATAGCGCCGTTTCATGGGCTATGGGAACATGGAGATGTTTAGTCAATCATATGGACATGTATAGTTGATACATGATCGAACAGACCTACTTAGAAGTTTATATAACTTCGTAATTATATTAGTGGATTCCTAAGACATGAGTGGAACACTACTTAGCCTAATGATTGGTATAACTTTGATACTGTCAAACGTCATGCCGTAAATGGGTACTATAAAGGCAGTGTTCGGGTTGTGCTAAAAGTTGAGTGGGAGTTTTGGTTGCCATAAGATTGAAAAGTCTTCCTATATGAGATAGGATGGGTGTCTTGGCCCCTTGGAGAGTGAAAATTGAAAAATGCACGGCCGTGCTCAGATGGATTATATGATGATCATTTGTTTGTCAATTTGAACTCGAATTTCAAGGATTAATTTGAAGACTAGTATGGATGACATAGAAATATGATCATACTATCAAATTGGACACTAAGAGACTTAAGGAATTTGAAGATTGCACACTCATCTCGGACAAGTGGGAGATTGAAGGAATTGTGTCCTTGACTCTAATGCAATTACTAAATATAACATGGATCATATTATGGAGATAATAAATTCATTAAATTGGGTCGTCTATACGTCTTGCTAGAGGATGCTATAGAACTTCAGGTTTAGTAAATAATAAACCCGAAGCCCAATTAGATGGATCCTACAAGGTCACACTTACACAATCCGGATCAATAAAAGAATGACCTAGAGCCCATGTAGGACTCTAGGGGTGGCCGGCCAAGGAGAAAGAAAAGGAGAGGACTCCTAACCTAATTAGTTCCTATAATTAGGTGTGGGGTGAGAAAATAAAGTAGTCGGTTTATTCTCTCATTATTTTCTCTCTCCTCTTTTCTCTCTCTTTCAAAGTTACGTATCTACGCTCCAAGAAATAGAAGAGTCCATCTTCCTTCCAACTAGCATTGGTGGAGCATTGATCTGGATTCGTGGACCTAGTAGAGGAATCTCAATTGCGGTTCTATCTCCGGATCTCGAAGAGCTTTGTGGAAATCACGCGCGTCAAAGGTTAATTTTTAACTATTATGTGATCCTTGAATGTATATGCATGAGATCCTATTTTAAGTGATTATGAATATGATTCATGAAATTCCGCTGTAAGACTTATAATCCTACACAAATTTTCACCCAGGATTGGTGAAAAGCATCCAGATTGCACAACTTCCCTAGCATGTATGCTGTTCTAACTGTATAATTTCCGTCCTTGGAAAAAGCCCAACTAAGAATATCTTGCGGAAGCCGCTCACTCAAGGGGACAGCAAGGATGGCCTTCACGTCTAGCTCATTAAAGTTCGCCTCAATAAAATCCACATCCCAACCTCCACTCGAGGCATTCATTAGCTCATAGACCTTGGACAGACCTACAATTCGGTTACCCTGTATAAAGCAAGAGTCATCGTTCACCACCCAAGGGTCGTCCCATATGTCAATGTTAACACCATTCCCCCACTCTCCATAAAATCCCCTCCTTCACTAGCGCTTTAGCTCCCCATATGCTCTTCCAAGAGTAACTACCCAAGTGCCCCAGAGATGAATAAAGAAAAGAGCAGTTTGCTTTCATAAACTTTATTACTGCATAAGTAAAGACAGGATCGGGCAGAAATGTGTCCAGGAGGCTGTACAGAAAGCAAATGGAAAATCTATTAAGAGATGAAGAGAGTATGTAGTATATACACTCCACCTGTTGCACCAACACTCTTGCTAAACCATGGTTTGTCTTCATTAACATCAAGACAACAATCGACAATTTGCATGATCCAGATATAGATATTTCCACTGTCTCTAATACGATGGATCCAGACACCGGGGTACAATGACCTGGGATTTATCAGAATCACTATAGCTTTTCCCGAAACCATTAGTAGAGTTTTATTTTAACAATTAACAGTAAAAACTTGTATGCACAATTGTAACTGCATAGCAAATTCATACATACAAATTTACTTATTCAAATCATCATCATCATCATCACCAGCAGCAGCAGCAGCAGCAAAGCCAATACAAACGGCCTGCATCTGGCGGATCGACTATGTACGCTAACCTGAGCTATTCTACAAAATTGCATTTGGACTTGTCTCACAGGAAGCTAGTCGTTAAACATGCATCTTCCTTCTTTCTTTTCAAAATATACAAGGCTGATCATCTAACAGCTATCCCGCTCCTGTCTGGCACCAGCTTTTTCATATAGTATTTAGAGTTGCGTGACAAATTAATCCTTGTCCTTCTTTCTTCCGGTAAGCAATCAATGGTGCACTCTGAAAATCCACGCCTTACAAACCTGTAATAATCTGAAATGAGAATCGGAATTGCAAAAGTGGATGGAAAGCACCAATAGATTACATCATATAAATACCCAGAGCTATCTATCTCTAAGTAGGAATCCTAATCCCAGCTTCACTTTCATTCAAACTTATAATTTGTATCTTCAGTTTATCAAATAATATAGGCTTTTATTTAACCCTACAAGAGCCACAAGCACTCGTAGGCTATGACTAGGAACATGCATATAAAATCAAACTTCAGTTTGATAAGCAAAGATTTCAATGGTGATGCATAAAACTTAGAATTCAATGTAAGAATGACTAAAACTACGTATCTGCAATGCACACGTGCTTCACAGCTCATGCGACCACATCATGATGCTATGCATGCATATAGAACCCTCTCGGCATTAACACACATTATAAATATCTTGAGTTGGTGGTCAGTGATCAGAAATTATAAGATTGGCACTCAATGGAGTCTGGCCTCAAAGGAGATGGCATTAGATATACTACTTGATGCTCAAAAGTTTAGCATAAAGAGAGTATTGCCATAGCATAATCAGATGTAAAGGAGGTTGCTTTCTTGTGCAAGTGATCTGCCCTGGTGAGATTGTTTTCACATAGGCATCAAATGACGGATCAAAATTAGTCCAAAGTATATCTTTATGACTTTATCCTAAGAGATCGAATAAAATGTGATCTCTGAGTACAAGGATGGTAATCTTACCAGTCTGCAGTGCGTGTTGTAAGCAGAAAAAGCATTTCTAATCCAAGGGATGATGCCTTCTTCTCAATATAATCTGCAGGTTATGCTTAGAAAAATGATTATCTAGTAACTAAAATTTGATTGAAAGAAGGTGGACACAAGAAAAACAGTTTGTAAACTACCCAGAACCGATTCGGTCAAATCCGTAAAGAGCCAAGTTTGAGCTTAATATTATAGCTCAAATACTTAACAAGCAAAACTTATACTCAATTGTGTACGACTTATCGTCTCTTGAGCTCATTAATTTAAGAATATTGATAGATATGGTTCAAAACTTCTACTAGAAAGAAAGATTCTCTACCCCAGGGCCTAGATTTCAATTTAGTTACAAAAAAAGTAATTGTAAACAAGAGTTGCCCTAGTTGAATACTAGTATGGAGCCGAGTTGTAACTTAATTTGTTTATTTGTGTGCTTAATGCTGTGCCATGGTTTATGAAGGCAAGCTCAGTTCGTCTTGAACTCGAATCACTCTTATGAAACCAAGCTCGAACTTTAAATTCGAGGCGATTCGAATTTGAGCTCGAACTCGGTAAAACTAAGCTAAACCGAACCAAGCCAGGCTGGAGTACTGTACAGTTCCGCTGGGCATGGCTCATGGTCACCCCTAATTGAAAGAAAACAATTTGCTCACTTCAAAGGATGGATTAATCATAAACCACCCCCACCACTACCACGCCCAACAACCAACCACTATCTATCTAACTGATAACAACGTTTGGGATGTCCCACTGCAGCTCTGTTCACTTCAACTTAATTTATTTTGACTTATATCAGCCAAGATAAGTTCAGTAAGTTAAGATGAATTCAGACAAACTAAGACAATTTCTGACAAAATAAGGTTTTATTGAGACAATTTAACACACAGATAAGAAAATTTTGAGACAAAATAAGTTTCTCTCGGACAAAAAAAGAGTTCAGATAAAATAAATTCAAATAATTTCGGATAAGATCAGATATGTTTAGATAATATAATTTCAGATAAATCAATTGAAATGAACGGAGCCTTACAGCTAACTAGTCTAGACCAGAAGATAGACTAATGTGGAGGATCTGCAAGAAGACACAACTTAAAAGGAAACAGTGAAGTATAGAGTCATCAAATAGATGCTTGCAATCACATTTGGTTAATCATACACCTAAGTCTCAAACAAAGGTCTCACTTTCTACTATGGATTATCGCAACATAATCATATACTTTCCTTTCATTGAAACACACTCTACTTTCTCATACAACTGTTTTTATTGGGCTTTCCCATACATGATTCAAATTGAAAAGTCAGACCTTAATCTGCGCTTATGCAATACCGGAATAAAGCAAGTATAAATCTTTTAAAATATTCTTCCAAGCCAATCATATCTCAAGAGTGCATAAACACAGATGGACAACATTATTGCTACAAATGCTTGGAGATTTGACATACCTAGTAACTTGTCACCCTGTCCTTGTCCACGACATTCAGGAGAAACAGCAATGGCAGCAACTTCCCCACATCTATCCTCAAAAAATGGGAAAAGGGCAGAACAAGCAATGATCTGACCTTCTCTTTCCACAACGATGAAAGAACCGATTGTTGCAAGTAACTATAGCCACAAAACAAGCAAAAATATTCAAATCAATCACAAATCAAAGGATAGGAGGCCAGAGGAGCTTCATTGTAGATCTGTAATGTAAATGCATTAGATAAGCTAAAATTGGAGCAAACTAAAATATGGAGATAACATACATCTTCATCAGTCCGCCGAATCAATGTGCCAGAATCTTCTAAAGGTTGGAGAATCTGTCTTATTCCAGCAAAGTCAGCCTCCCTAGCCATTCGTGTTCCCTCATAAACATCGCTGCAAAAACATCAGATGATAGTGTGCATAAAACTAGAAGCAGATAATTGAAAACAACATCCTTAGCTATTTTCGGACTAGACTAGTTCTTGCTATTCAGCAAAAAACTGCTTGAAAAGGGGTCAGGACGTGGGGGTGGCTAGGGGGTACTATCCGGACTCAAAGAGTCCAAAAACCTGGGCCTTGCTTGACCAAGATAACGAAGGTTGTTACCAACATCACCACTAGGTTTCAGACCCTTGGCATTCTGGGACCAAAGTCAGCACTACATCACAATTGAGGGAGGATTGCCAATGACTAGATAAGAAGCCCGAAACAGCAAGATATCAAATTCAAGCTTCTGTCATACTTAATTACTACTCCCCAAAGAATGCTCTAGCTGATCCCAAGAAGAAAATCAAAGTTGCAAATAACTTACACATCTCCAGTCACAGGAATATGCAAAAATAGCTTCAGATATATGATGAAATCTCCATTTCTGAGAAAGCATAAAAACATAAAAAGAGGTCTACTCTCCATTAAAATTTAGAACTGAGTCAATTGCTTTTGTCATCCTCAGTCATATTACTGCTGTACTTCTACTTAATTTTTATTAAAAAAAAAAAACAATCTTTTGTGCTTGGGAACACATAGTATTATATAAATGCTTTTGCTTCTATATGTCACAAAACCAAATATTTGAATACGAAAACAATTGTTCTTACATCCTCTGTACCTAAAAGAGAGATGTTGCCTTTAAAATCAAAGAAGCGAAAGAGTCAGGATGTAACTATAATTTTTCCTAAACATCAAAAGCACAATCTTATAAGGAAAATATTAGAAAAAATTCTCACATCAAACATCTGACAACGTTCTCTTAGGTTTGCTGCTCCTAAAGTGGAAAAAAATATCCCCCAAGGAAAAAGAAAGGTAAGAAAATTTGATTGACAGCTTGCTCAAATTAAAATGTTCAATGAAGTTACTTTGTAAAACATCCTCCTCCCCCTAGAAAGACGATCCCCGACTAAAGCAGAGAAGGACAAAAAAAAGAAAGAAACTTGTACTCTCCCAACAAAGATACACACTTCACATATATGCACCCAACAAAAAAACAAGCATATACCTTGCTACCATTGTCCCCACTCCATCTCTCTGGAAAAGTTCTAATAAAAGAACTCCACCAATTGTTCCATCTAATAGATGTACTCTTTGCACACCACCCTGTAAGGAAAGAATGGGGAAGAACAGAAAATCCATATCATGATCTCCGTGTAATGACAGAAAACACAAAATAAGGAAAAGAAAGCAAGCTCAGTTACTAGGAATCCCACTTTCACTCAATTAGCGTGGAAGTCAGTCAAAGCCAGAAATAATATACAGGATAAGATAGACCTGCTACAACAAGTCCCTTGTTTTAAGGAGAGGAGTGGACAGACAAACTCATATTTAAAAAGCAACCTAAATTTCATGCAATCTCATCACTAGTCTTCTTCTGGGCCAGGTTGTTGTGCGGGGGGGGGGGAGGGTGCTTTCAAAGTTGAATACTAGATTCTCCAACGCAATATCATGATATAGGAGCTATAAATCCAACCATATTCATGAGAAAATTCTGGAACCATAGAATTGTTCCTATCAGGCTTTACTGAGAGACAAATACAAAAAAGCCTTCAGAAAGTGAAGGATATGTAATACATGGGTACCAATAACGAGCACCTATATATACTATATGCCAAAGTTAACCACATTTCGAGCGTGTTCTAAAAAATTAACAAGAAACAAAAAATGACACGAAGCGAGCTAATGAGAATCTATTTGTCTAGATTTTCAAATACTGTGTCTTGCCAGCTAGTATTCAACTCTGTCAAAATGGAAAATACATCAATAACAGACTTCAATATACTTAAATAAACCAATTTACTAAATGTTTAGATATTGTGTCCCGTTAACTAGTCTTCAACTTGTAAAAATGGAGGACGCATTAATGACAATTCACAATGCTTTCTAGGTCCAAAATATATCCTAAGCCAGATGAAATTGAGTTGTAGCCCGATAATATTAGATCAGCCAAGGACCTACCAGGCTACCACTATAAATTATCCCGGTCCTAAGACATTCATACCAGAATCAAGATGACAACACAACAAAACAGATCATAAAGAATATAGGAACTGTAATGGATCCTAGTGAGATAATCCAGCTCGCCAATGAAGAAGGTTAAATGAAAAGTAGATTGTTCCTAAGCCATTAATAGTACTTACTTTGCATACAAAAGCTGCAGCTGCCAGTTCTGAAAGGTAGCCATTTAGCCTGCTAAGCCTCTCTTGACCACCTATAGCAAAACCCTGCTCGCCATACCATAGTCCATTTCCATTGTCAAAACCAAGACCGTTCTGAAATGTTGCATTGCTTTTCCCATTTAACAATGATGGGACCGTATCAGTGAGCTGATACTGCTCCTGATTTTTGAAATCTTCCTGACTAACAGCCTCAACATAGTTAGCAGCAACCTCGCTTTGCTTAGCTCGTTGACGAATAAGTTTGTCCGCATCATGAAGGCTGAGGTACCGGATAAGATGTCCAGAGTCATCCAATATAGGCCCATCAATTATGCAAATTAGCTTCTCAGCACCAAGAGCAAGGGCACAAGCAGTAGCAACCTCATACGTACTGTAGTTCAGAAAAGAGGAAGGAACGAGAAGATTATCAGTGATCAATTACTTGATTACAATATTTATACAGACCTAACAGTTAAGTATCCATAGTTATGTCCTACAAGTGGTAGAAATCAGCATGTTCAACACAGATAAGGCAGTCGGTAGAAGGTGCACATGTAAGTATGGTGAGCACCGTGCGCACGGATCAAAATACGGACAAAAAAGGATGGAATGCGCGCGTGCATATCTTATTAGCACACAAATGAACATTACATTAATATAAAGAAACACTAAGTTAAATAAAAAGAACATTTTTTATATTCTACAATAAGACCCAACTCTAACATTCTTTTAAGTTCTTCAAATTGTTCATTTCAAAATAGCGTTCTGATTAACCAATAAAATAGAAGATTTTCAGTTAATGTTCATTAAGGTTGTTCAGAATGTTCAGTTCAAAACAACGTTATGTTCAACCAATAAAAAAAACCTTTTTTATTTTTAATATGGGACCCAAATCTAATTTTTTTGAGTTGATCAAAATGTTCATTTCAAAACAGCATTATTTTCAACCACTTACATATATCCCCATGAGAACAATCCTATATGACTATATGAGAACATGAAAACACTTTGTTATGATTCTTTTTAAATCCATTTTGGCTAAATTATATTTTTACTAAAAAGCATATAATTCCATTGTTCTTATGTTCTCATATAAGAACTATTCTCATGTGAACTTAGTCTATATATATATATATATATATATATATATATATACTTTGTGAAAACGAACAAACATGATTAGTTACACATATCTTCTATACAATTTCACTACACAAGAACAAATGTACATCTACGTAATATAAAATTTATATATGTGCAATCGTAAATGTACAGTTACTATGAATATAATCATAACTCGTTAAATGACACCTAAATTATTGCAAATTATAGATGTTCATCTAACAATATATAGAAGTGCATGTACTATGATTTAGTCATACAATCGTAAATGTATGTTTTGTATTAGTAATCGAACATTTTGAAGAACTAAAAATAACATTAGTGTTAGGTTATTTTAGTACAATTTCATGGCAAAAACAATAAATGAGGATTCCAAAATGTTGGAAAATATGAATGTGAAACATTCTTTCAAAAATCGGAATGGTATTGTGCATAGAGATGAGTTGAATAAGTTAGAGTTGTGTCCCATTATTAAAATTTACAAATGTTCTTTTTGTTTGAAATAAATGTTCTTTTTATTGAACTAGATGTTCTTTATACCACCATGTTCATTTTATATAATTTCGATGTTATTTGGTTTTGCCCCTCTACTGACGTGGGGGTTTCATTTTTATTTGTTTGCATTTTAATCCATGAGCACCGTCCACATCCTAAGGACGTGTGCCCCTTCTAATTTGAGGGGATAATGGAGCAACATGAAACACAAACACAAAATGTAAATTAAAAACAATATTAGTTAGTAACTATTCATTATACTTGCAAGTTGGATCTGATGGGTTTAATCAATGATTATTGAGAAAATTAGATTGTGAAATTGATGATGCATGTTCTGCAAGTTTCATCGAGCTAAGACAACCCAATAAGAAAAGGCGAGAAACGAAACAGAACACCAAAGTTTATATAGCATACTTGCAATTTAGTACTTCTCCAGAGCTGGAATAACCCAGATTACTTAGAAGCACTATGCACCCTGCATCAAGCCTCTCACATATGCGAGCAACATCTACTTTCTTGACTTCTCCAGTTGCCCCATAATCAATACCCTTCACAACTCCTCTTCTCTACAATAAGTTGACATATTAAAAGAAGAGTTTGTAAAACTACTAAAGCCTCACTAATTCTATAACATAATGAACAACGAAACCACAAGATACATGTGATTCACTATGCAACTATAACTAAAACAGACATTTGCAAAGTAAGTACTAAATGATGGTCATGATGATGACTTTGTAAGTTATTTTGCAAGAAATGTAAATGACTATGTCAATTCAACTCCATCCCAAGTATGTGTTTTTCTTGATCATTTCCGGTTACCAATTAATACCACCTCTAAAAGCGGTGATGAGAGAAAAAGGAATTAATGGAATAAATGCATGCTTAAGGACGGAGTTGCCAATACAATGCACATTATCATGGGACTTTCCTTGCAACATGATGCACAAACTCGTTATTATTACCGCCATATATTATTCCTACAAACAAGCCACAAGGTCACTACTAATAAAGAAAAATCCATGCTAACTTCAACATGTCAAATCGTTCTAAATTTTCATGTTTAAAAACCTTCAGCTCACCCTCATAGCCACGATGCGAAAATTCATATTGGTTCAATGTTCTTACCTTAGCTGCCAGAAAGTTTCCACTTGCAACGCTTACACCAACATCATGCCATCGACTATTTTCCCCGTGTCTACGAATGTTACACAGCGAAGGTCCAGCAGCAAGTTTTGATTCTATCACTATACGTATTCTTCCAGCTGCTTCCATAGCTGCCTCAAGGGAATCCGAGTCGGTAATCCTGTATGGCCCAACATACCGAGCCTTGCTTCCTGCACGAATACGTTGTCAAGATGTTTCTTAGACACAGGGCATGAATACTTGATAAGATATCTGATCAATGATAAGGCACATAAACAAACTCTGCAATTTTTCAAGAACTGGCAAAGAATGCAGAGGAATAGCTGTAAAGAAAATATTCCACCGATACTACATATAAAAGGCATTTGTTGTAAGATTTGGTAGGTAGTAGAGACCAAAGGAAGAGAAATGCAATATTGCTTCACTTAACAGATACTAGAGACCAGAAGAACATAATTACAAATTTACAGCTGAACATAGCCAAGAGATCATGCATTCATGCCTACTTACATAGTCCTCATGAATACAAAAGTATTACATAAATCTACACAAATTTAGTCATACCTTCTCACAATCAGTTTCAAAAATTAATGAGATTAGAGTATTATTTTAATGCTAGCTCCTACATTCTAAAAGGATAGGCTATGTTGTTTTGGCCTCATAGCTAAGCAAATCAGTATAGTTATAAGTTATAACCATTTTTCCTGGTGAACCTTGTGCCATTCAATTCTTTTCATAAATATCCTGTCCGAGATTTAAATTTTTATAACATTTAATGAGGAATATTAAATTATCATTAGATAGTCAGATGAAAATATAACGTGGATCCATCAACCCAGTAAAAGTAAGAAAAAATATGCTTAAGGGGTAAAAGTTGAAACGTAGCTCGTCCTTTTGGAATGTGCAAATTGAACATTCAGCACACATCTTCTTAAAATGAAAAGATTAGAGAGTGAAAAACAGTACTTGATAAACTTATCACAAATACCAAATATTCCTCACTTGATTTGTTCTCCTAATTAGACGCCATTATGAATGCGTCGCTGATCGTGTCAGCATGTCTATTATACACAAGCACATTTGTAGAAACATGTACACCCACCAGAAAGTTATTAGCTGGTGTACCTTCTGAAGCATAAATATTACATAACTACTCCCCTCGTCTCTAAAAGATTGCTCCATCTTCTTTTCTGGTTTGTCCCTAAAAGATTACTTCATTTCCCATCGTTCGCCCTCTACTCTATCCATACCCCCACATACACAAGGACAAAACTACCAACCCACTCAACACAATTCTTGTAAGATAAATCAAGGAAAATGGGGAACACAAAAGGAGGAAGTATATTATATCCACAATCTAGAAGTGTACAACATAACCTTTGCCTTAGGAGTTAAGGGTGTATCATGTATGTAAGAAATTGTATGTAAAGAAATTTGAAGCTGAATACATTGTGATTTGTGACTAACCTCTCTCAGCCAAGAGCTTGTCAATGAGCACATGAGTCCCAGGAACAATCACAAATCTGATCCCTAATCCATGCAGTAGAGATATATCCTGCAACACCAACTAGCTTTAGAACCACCATTTCAACAACTTTAATTTCCCTCATATTATTCAACAACCCCCATTAAAAAAAAAAGCACCAATTTAACACAAATTCTGAAACCCAGCAACAATTTTCTAAATTAGTTGACATAAATAAAGAAAATAAATGATAGTATAAATCTAAAGAGAAGGGAAAAGAAAGGCATGCCTTTAATAAAGGGTCTAAGAAATGACTAGCAACCATTTCACCAGAAATGATAATGACAAAAGTGACATTTCTATAAGCCCTAAAATAAGGCCAAGCTTCACGAAACCATCTCACAAATTGTTCTTCCTTCACCAATGAAGACGACAAATTCCCACTTCTTTCTCTCTCCTCCCCCTCTTCTCCCCACTCCGTGTCATTCGACACTTGACACTTCACTGATTTCTCCTGCTCTCCGCCGCCTCCGCCATTTATAGATACTGCAGTTAGAGGTTTGATTGCTTTAAATACTGCTGACCCATTTTCAGAGAAGCTGAAGCTCCAACATTTAGTTTTGGTTAAAGAGGCTATTTTTTGAGGAATTTGTTGGAGGAAGATTTGGGGGTTTGTATAATTAGAAATCGCCATTGTTTTAAAGGGAGTTTGAGAATCAAAAGGTTGAGATATTTGCTTGCTGCACTTGTAGTTGTAGAGTGTAGACTGCGAGGTAGTAACAGAGAACTAGAAGAGAAGGGAGAGAGAGGGAGAGTTGCTAAAAACGCCTAAACCATATTCCATATTTTCGTTTTAGTCCAACAACCCCCTAGATTCGATATTATTCCCGTTGCAAACTCTCATTCCAAGTCGTGACCATCGACTCGGTCGTGAAACGTCCTCGGTCCTAGTAACTAGTTGAAGTCTCTCTCTGGTAGGAATGACAAATCAGTCCGGATACAACCCTAATCTGCTCCGATTCGAAGGAAAAAATTCGAGCCGATTCCGACAAAAATCTAATCTGAATCCGACTCCGTTTAAAAAATCCGACTGCGAGTCAGAGGAGGGTCGGAGTTGGATCTCATAAAATAATCCGGCTCCGACTTTAAGTCAATTAATCTTTTTTTTCTTATTTATGTTAATGTATTATTTATGTATAACCTGACTTTGACTTTCAGCCAATTATATTCTATAAGATTTTCCCATTGAAGAAATGATGGTTAAAAATAATAGTAATATTTAGATTGTTTGTACTATATAAGATTTTCATATGATTATTAGCAAAAAAATGTAAAGATTAGATCATTATATTATAGAAGACTTTTCTATTAAAAAAGATGGGCGGAAAAATAAGTCGGATCGGGATCGGAGTCGGATGTTCGGATTTTAAGTCGGTCGGATGTTCGAATTTTAAGTCATATTGGAGTCGGATTTTCGGAATCGGACTCGGGTTTAAAATCCGATTTCTTGTTGGGTCGAAGTCGGATTATGCATAATTTGGTCCAAGTCTGACCCGTTGCCATCCCTAATTTCTTGTAAGTAATTAGATGAAAAAAATCATAAATATTAAGGCTAGTTCTTAAGAATTACATAAGATAAATAACTTCTTAGGAAATAGAATTTTTTTTTTTTTTGAGAAGAAGGAAATAGAACTTTTCATAGTATAACAAACAACCATTAAGTTGTGAATTTCCTTTCATGACTTAATATTTGACTCCTACTACTTAATAGGAGTTATATGTTATTTACGAATATATCACTTGATGAACAAAAAAATACATCTCGAAGATAAATTGACATTTTCTCATCTTGGGTCTATCACGAGTATTGTAGTTATCTTATTGATCATCATCTTTGAAAAAAAGGATAATTGTAGTTATTTTAAAAAAAATTAGTTCTTTTTGAAGGAAAAAAAAAATTAGTTCTAAAAAAAGGTTATTGTTAAAAGGAAATTTGTGGAGGGTCCAAAGGTCAGAATAGATGAAAATACTGAACACTTTCAACGGGAAGATTTTTTTCTATGGGCCAAGAGGCGGTAAGGGCCTATCGGGTGTATGAGCTACAAGATGGCCCACTATGTGTATTTGGTTGGATGTAAAAAAAAAATTTAAGGACGGATCATCATCGTTTTTTGTTTTCAATATTTAGTATTTTCGAAAATTAAAAACAAAAATATACTAGAAAAAGTAGTTTCCAAGTTTCCTTTGTCACTTTTCAAAATTGATATGTTTAGTATAAGTATCACTAATTTTAAGTTTATTATATGACTTTTATATTCATAAAACCAAAAACTGGCAATAATATCGAACGGGGCAAAGTGGTTTTCTCATTTTATTTTGCTGAGTATATAATTATATATGCAAGTGATTGAAAACAGTAATTGATAGAAAATAATACTCATGATGAAAAACATTTTATTTCTCAAAGGATAGGACTACACATTTTCCTCCGTACTTTCACCTTCCTCTCATATATCCTCCTCCCCCCCCCACCCATTCGATTACAATCTTCCTTTTCACCTTAACTTTATTTTTATGCAGAGAACCAAGCAACGGCAAATTAAGCTAAAATTGTGCTTTCCCTTAAAAAATATATTTTCAAGAAATTCTATCTAAAATGTTTTTATTCCAATCACATAGAGCCTTAGCGTAAAGCTCACGTGTCAAATTTCTCAAAGACTGTATTTGGGGAAGTTAGGAACTATGGTCTAAGGAGTCTTTCATGTATTACCAATTTCTTCATTTTGAAAAAGGTTTACCCCCAAGTTATAGTCTCGATTTTTTTTTGCATTAATCCATCTAATTAATATCCTTTCATCCTAAAATAAATATTTGTACAACTTTATTTTCTGCTCATTAATCCATCCAAATTTGCCTTAACCCTTAAGGACCGAATAATCCCTTCCTATAAGATAATAATCTCCACATTTTTATTAGACTTATGTATGTGTAGTTTTCAAATATCAATCATTTATAATTCTTACTAATACATAATAGAAGATATTAAATAGTCAAAGTAATGCATTAGAAACCATAAAAATGACAAGTATTATATACTTTTTAAAATATAGAATGAAGGTAGTACAATACTTTAATCATCATTGATCCTTATTATCTCTCTCTTATATTCCATGAATTCATCAATTTGTGAACGTATGGCAAACTTCTAATCTTTTTTCCCCCAATTTCCCCCTATTTGCAAGGGATAACTTACCTACTAAAAAATGGTAAACTTCTAATCTAACAGTATATGTCAAACTATATAATTATAGACACACAAATTAAACTCCTTAGTAGTTAGTACCTTAAATGGCTTTCCTACCTCTCCATTACATTTTATTAATTAAGTCAAATTTTATAAACTCTACTCATTAATTCTGAATAATGTACATAAGAAAAAAAAAAAAGAGTCATATATAATCTTGTTAGATAATTCATTTCAATAATATATTTTAAATATAATTTTTTAAAAAATTCCACAATTCCTTACTATAACTTACTTAAAATATTTCTGCACAAATACATGTTTTTTTGGAGGAAGTGATCAAAGAATTTGATGCAGCAGTATGAACAATCTCATAGTCTGATAGTAGGTATATGTGCATAATATGTGTTTGGGCCCAATATATCTCTGGCCCCCCCAATCCATAGTGAAATAACGGTATTATCCCGCTACACTCAGCAGGCCGACCCATCAAGGGGTTTGGGCCAACCCAGTTCTGATCCAGCCTGGCAGTTGGTTTTCACGTTTTCCAACACCTATAAATAGGGAACATATACCCATTTATTGAGGCAATAAATTCTACACCCACCACTCAGTACTAACCATCAAGTTCAACTACTGACTTGAGCATTGGAGGGGCGATCCCGGAATCACCTCCGGGGTAGTCTAACTCTAATTTGCAGGTCTCGTGGTACTCTCCGGACATCTGGCTTCCCTTTACAATCTGTGGCACACCTTCGACTAGTGCCCCTACTCTATAAGTTTTTTACCCGAAACAATATGCATTATCAATAATCTCATTTGTGTTTGCATGTATACTCATATACTACTATTATGCAACATATATAACCCATTATTATAACTTCAATGAATCTTATCAATGACGACATATATGCATTATCAGTAATCCACGTAAATTGATTGCTCAAACCCATTGCACGCTCAAACGCACACGAGCCGAGATTATAGGCGCTGAGATCTTCACCTTCTTCATTTTGGCAGTTTCAATTTCTTCCTTATTCAACTTTCCATCTTAGGGTATGTTCTTTTCGACATAAAACAAATGAACTGAATTGAATTGAACTGAACTGATATGAAATGAAAATAAGTTGGGGAGAAGAGGCCCTTACAGGCTTACACCTTATTTTCTTTTTTTTTAATAAGAATTCTCCACCTTTTTCCTAATTCAATTGCAATCTTTTCCGATTTATTCTTCAATTTAGTTGCAATTTTTTCCGGCTAGATCTACAAACAGCTTGAAGAAGATGATTTCTTCCATGAACGAATATCTTCTCAAACGTTCAATTACCAACGGGATTAAAAGTTGCAAATTTACCTTTAAATACTCCTCCTTCCATTATTTTTCACATCTCAATTACACATTAATTTTCCATCTTTCTTATGTAATTTTTCTCATCTTTTACTTTGGAATTTTGATTCATGAGCTGTATTTTACTTCAAGAACTCAATTGTTCAAGGAGATTCCACCAATCATACATAAACATTTCGGTAATTACACTATTTTCTAGAAATGCTCGTAGGAATTTTCTTATATGAGTATTTGCGTTTCCAATAAAAAATTTACTACTTTTTATACGAAATTTGATGTTTTTCATTACATTGTTCTTTAACGTAATAAAATTTGACATTTACAACATTTTTTTTAGTTATCGCATACTCTAGAAATATAAAAAAATTATATAATTTATTAAGTAGGACCTCATTTTTGTATTTCGCCCATGGGCCACCGATTACTCAGAAACGGCCCTGGTAAGAATATATATATATATATATATATATATATATATATATATATATATATATATATATATATATATGGAAAATTTGCCAAAAAAAAACCTTTTACGAGTTCATTTTTGCGAAAAAAAAAACCTTATAATGCATTTTTTGCGAAAACAAAACAAAATTAAATTTTTTTTGCGAAAACAAACCTAAATATCATTTTCGGTGTTGGCCATGTAAATTTCCGTTGCGACCACCTCTAGCCACCACTACCAACACCTGCGCCCAGCCCCCCACCCACCCCCTCGCATCCCCCACTTCACCCCTAGCCCAGGTCCCACCACCTGCAAAGACACCCCACCCCCCACCGCCAGCCCCCCAACCCCTCCCTCCACCTCCTTAGGCGGCATCCCCCCACCCCCCTTCGCCCCTACCCTCTCTCCTCTCCCTTCTTCCCTCCCTCCCCCCTCCCCCCTCCCCCCTCCTCTCCCTTCGTCCATTCCCCCCCACACCGCAACCCACCCCATCCCCCACAGCTCCCCCCTCCGCAACCCGAGAAAATCTGAACCCCACCCACACACACAAACACCAAAAAAACAAACCCCCAAAAAACAAAACAAACAAAAAACAAACTAAAAGGGGAAATGAAAAAAAGAGAAAAAAAAAAAAAAAAAAAAAAAAAGTGTTTGAGGGGCTGGATTGTAGTGGTCATGCAGTTTAGAGTTTTCATCTTACAAAAATAATTTTGATTTTGATTTGTTTTCGCAAAAAATGTTTTATAAGGTTTTTTCCCAAAAATGAACTCGTAAAAGGTTTTTTTGGCAAATTTTCATATATATATATATATATATATATATATATATATAAAGTGTTTTTTCGATTTCGATGTCAAAAAGAAAATAGTATTTTTAGGTGCAATTAAGATATCATGCAATTTTCTTTGTCTTTATCCTCAGAAATAGGGAGAAAAGAGACACCTGGAGCATAGAGTGAAGGAGAAGTGGAGAATCAGCAATGAAAGCAGAGATGACAACAACAAAGGTGGAACCTCTATGTGCATCCAAATATGGCCGAACTTCCCTCATCATCTTTACAAACCACCATTTATTCTGCTTATCTTCTTCTCTCTCCTTAATTTCCTCCTTCATCACCATCTTCTTCTTTCTAATTACTTGTAGTTGCTGATAATGCTCATCAATTTTGCTGCTTATCTTCATGATGATCTCATTATTACCATGTACACGACGTCGTCGAAATGATGATGATCTCAGTAGTGAAAACAGCAGCTTATTATTTTCAGCTGAAACTGTGACCTGGGTCTTAATCATACTGCTGGAAAAAAGTTCAATGTAATCTAAAGTCGAGAGATTTGTGTTTTTTTTTTTGAGATAACAAAAACACTACTTTGCAATTTGAGGGTAATTAATAAGATCTAGAGAAGATCACAAAGAGAAAAAGAGTGAGAGTGGGGACAATTGATAGCGATGGTAAATCAATCTTCAACTTACTAAACGTTGTTGTATACTTCACCCAGCCCAAAGGCCAAATGTGTCCTTCAGAATTTCACTATACGGCTATAGACTATAAGCTATAAACTTTTTTGCTGGCAGACACTTTGAGAGTGGGCCGAAAGATGGTAAGGGGAAACTCTCTCCTAAAGAATCATAATAGGGATCGAATCCCTAATCTTGAGGTTGGAAGGTTCTTTCCTTATTACCACTAGGCCAAGTTTAGCTTGATAGACTATAAGCTATAATTATAAGACATGTACCTAATGAAATACGACTTGTTAGTTGTTACATCCTTCGTTTCCAATAACAATGGTAACATTTTAATGTTGTTATTTTTTTTTTTCCGAGAAAACTATACTTTATAAAAGTTTAAAAACGTAATCATGCACCTAAAATCTTGTTAGATTTGTTTCAACATATATTTTAAAGGGAAAAGCTAAATGCAGCCCTAAGGGTTGCATATAAGAAGCTAAAAATAGAAAATATAAGCATTAACTGATTATTTATTACATAGATTAATGCAAACTTTTGTCATAAATTTACAACTAATTATAACCCTATTTCACAATATCAAATTTTTATGGAGTAAATTTTTCAATTAATAGTTACAGATATTAATGGTCAAATTAAGTTTAGCCTTGGCAAGTGTAAAAATGAAATTGTGTAAATTAAAAGAATTCAAAGGTAGTACACTAATTTGTACAGTATTATTTAATATTTGGAAAATGTGAAAAATAAAATATGATATATTAATATGGATATCAAATAAAAGAATTTATGTAATTATATGAAATTTTGTTTTCTAATATTACCCAACCGCGAAATATCATCCTTTAATTCGTCGATTGGATGATTTAGCAAGTTAGGCAACTTCGAGCTTCAAACAGATTTTGAGCTAATTACACAAAACAACTAGTAATATTGGATGTTTTACCCACATCAATGTGGGTGCCACGTCATGCATGCTGCGACACGACGTTGTTAGCGTTTGGTTTGGACCCTGAACCAGAATAGCAGATAACTACGGTTTTTTGTGCTGACTCACTGACTCTGACGTTACCTCCTCTATTTGCATCATTGCATGATGCTTCACTCGATGCGACAATTTCCTCTACTTAATTAGTACTTTTTAGTAAAAAGTTTAAAAAAAACGATATTATTTCTTACATAAAAACTATAATAGATAGTGAAAGGATAATAGGTGAATAATATAATAAAGCAATTGTTGCAATAAAAAAGGATTGATGAAGTATCTATTACTTCATATTTTCAAAAATAAATGAAACACTCATTATTTTAGGTTAATTTAAAATAAAATAAAAAAATATTATATTATTTGGCCATCTCTCCCCACTCCTAAATCCCCGTTCCTGCACTCTCATAATTCATTCATTTTATAACGGATGAAGGGTATGTCCTTCTAAGCGTAAAACAATTGAACCGAATTAAATTATAAGCTAATTAATATTCCATCCGTCCCATAATACTCTTTTTACACTTTCTTTTTCAATCTGTCCCACAATACTTCTTTATACTCTTATTTTTTGGATATGACCCACTATTATTTTAATCCTTCTACCTTTTAAGCATTGGCCCACACTCTCTCTCCTCCAAATAAAATAATATCACTCCTACTACCCACCAACTCTAACCATGGCCCACACTCTCTCTCCTTAAAATAAAATAATAGTACTACTTTTATTAACTACTAACTTCTATCACATCTACTTTTCAATAGGGGTGTGCACAAACCGGTCCTCGGTCGACAAAAAATACCGATTACGGGTTTCTGATCTGATCCAGTTCAAACCCGAAAAATTCCGATTCGGACCGGTTGGATCGGAATTTCTATTATTTTAGTAAAAAAAAAATTATATGTTAAAAAAAGTTTAAAAAGATAAAAAGTTATAAATTTTAAAACCTAGTACTATTTATTACTTTAGGATTATTGTTATTAAAAATATTAATTTTTAATATATCTAATTTATAAATATATTTAAATAAAATAAAAAGATTTTTTTTATTAAAAAAATATAGATTCGGTCCAACCGGTCCAAGAAAAAGGCAGATTCCGATCCACCGATCCAGCCGCTTCTGGTCCTGTACCGGTGCACGCCCCTACTTTTCAATAAAATAACAATTGATAACCTAAGCATGTCCAAAGTGGACATGGAACACGGTCTCATTTTCAAAGGGACCCCTAAATTGAAAAAAAATAATCTTTAAACATAAAACTGATAGTCAAAATGTCTACAAGTTTATTGAATTTAACTCTTCTTAGAATATATCAAAATATTTTGAAGAGAAAAACTTAGATTTATGCATGTTTATTACTCCATCCGTCCCAGAAAGATCTGAATATTTGTTGGTACACGTAGTTTAAGGTGATAAGTTGTAGCGTGGTTATCAAATGTTATTTTATTTAAAAGTAGATGAGATAGGAGTTGATGTAGTATTTTTTATTAGAGGAGAGAGAAAGTTAAGTAACTTTTATTAATAAAAGTTAGAGTGTGGGCCAAAGATGTGTAAAAGAAATAATATATTAATAGTAGGACCATGTCAAAAATGAAAGTATTCAAACTAATTTGGGACAAACATAAAATGAAAGTGTTCAGACTATTTTGGGACGGAGGAAGTATTTGATTTACTTACATATTTTGGTGGAATCTCTTAAAAAAATTATATAGAGCCTATTTTTCAATATTAGCCTAGGACCTCCGTATTGTTCGGGGCAAGGCTGAACCTAGTTGGCCTATTATTCTCAACTAATGTGAATTCCAACACAATAAGCTGCACACTTGGTTCCCCATCTCCCCTTCTCATCATTCCTCTGATAAGTAATAATGTCCCAGGTACAAATCAAAATAACTTCTAAATTGATATTATAGTCTTTGTGTTGATAGTTTTACATACGGAGGCCGAGGTAACAAATCCAAAAATTATTACTTCGCTCCTGTAGTCCTATGCATAGAGTTAGACAAGTAGTTCACACTTTAGAGCATGTACAATGGAGCTCTTCAACTAATTCTCCAACTAGCTCTCCAAGGAGAGAGAAAATGGAGAGCCACCTCTTACCCAACAATGGGGCTCTTGGTAGTGTTTTGGGTGTCTCTCTATGGAGACTCTTTGCAAAGTGGCTCTTGGGGGAGATACCTTTGGGGTTGAAGGAAAGATATCTCTCCAATGTTTGGGCCCACATGCTATTGCTATTACTTAAGTTTTCTTTTCTTCTTGAAACCATTTAATGATTTTTTTGATAAAAAAAAAACATGGTAATAATTACTATCCCAACAACTATAAATTTTCTTTATCTACAAAATGAGCCTAATATTGGATATATTTCATACACAAAATCTACTATCTTTATTTAATTTATGAAATTAAATATTAGCATTCAAAATTAATATATTTTTTTAAAAAAATTCCACATTACATAAATTATGAAAAAGATAATTTTTTTTGTAATTATATTTAATTTACATGAATAACTTTATTTACATAACTTTAATCATAGTATAAAATAACATTCATTTATTGATATGAGGACCACAAAACAATGAAAAGTTGAATGGAGAGCCCTTTAAAGAGTTTTATTGTTATTGGGTGTTCTTAAGAGTAGTTTGAAGAGAGATAATAGATAAGAGAGAGTTGAGAGCTAGTTGGAGAGCCATGTACTACCATTGTACATGTTCTCACAGACAATTAGTAGTGTGGTTATTGTCCTTTGCTTCTCAACAACGTAATAGAGCCGGTCAATTTTGTCAATTATTATCCTCTTGGCTTGATAAAGTAAGACGGAAGCACAATGCCATATTCATGGGTAAAGTTCATCTTGTACATTGACGGACTACTAACATAGGCCACGGCCGACACATTACCAAGAGTTTCGAAATTTGTACAAAGATATATTGGTACCTCTCTTTAGTACTCCCTCCGTTCCAATTTAGTTGCTACATTTGCTTTTTCACAGTTTACGAGATGCAACTTCAAACGCCAATATCTTGAATTACATATATGAAAAAATTATATATTTGGAAAATACAAATTGGGACGAATCAAACAAAATCCCACATGACTATGTTTTTTCTTATGTATATAAACTAAAAGATAGTCAAAGTTATGACATGAATAGTGCCAATGGTCAAAATATAGCAACTAATATGGGACGAAGGTAGTAGTACAACAGTACTTCTCCTAAATCCTAATTGGTTTTGGACGGAATGGGTGAATATACATGACATGACTCGTGAGTCTGACACCTACAAAGCTACGCTCTATTTTGATGTTTAATGGCAAGCTACAACCACTTGTAGTTTTGTGTGCCACATCAGATTTCCAAACTACAATATTCCCAAGCTACAACCTCTCACATTGGAAAACTACAACCACTTGTAGTTTTTGTAGGTCCCAAACTAAAATGTGAAAGAGAAAAGTGGAAGTGGAGCCCACAAAAAATTGACAAAGCAAGTAGCTTTGTGGAGTTACTTGGTTTCCCAAAGCAACAAGCTTGCTTTCTCTCCAACAACAAAGCTACTAGCTCCAACTATTGGAAAATTACAAGCTGGGACCTAATAACTACCGCTGGAACTGCTCTTACATTTTTGTATGCGTAGACAAAAAGGGATAACAATCAACATGCAAACATATTCCACTAAACCACTCCAAAATGGAAGGCAACAAGGACGAAAAAGAAAAGAAAAATACGAAACTAGTCCAATAAACATCCCTTGCAACCATGGTAAACTATATCTGTTATGCACGATATGCATACGGCGATATTTTGGGCATAACTATTACTCGGTAGTAAAACAAACCAAAAAACGAAAGTTTGTATCTAAGTTCACCTCCATTTTGTGAATAAGAAAGATTTCAATACTTACAAATAGTATTTAAAAACACTTTAATAAAGAAGTATAATTAATGAAATTGCATCTATAACAATTTTTTTTGTCAAAGCTCTAAACAACCCCATGGACCATGACAAAAAGAGATAGAAATAATGCAGTCCTTTTTCTCTCTTTCTTCAATTCTTAGCTACTCCCTCAATTCCCAAACCCATCTCTCTCACTTTTCCGCAATTATTTTTCTCTCTCTATTCAATTGAAACAATGCAGTTCTCACTTTTTCTCTCCTTTTCATCATCTTCCTCAATCTCCCCCAAATCAAACCACACACTCGATTTCTCCGCATTCTTAGCTAAACATCTCAATCTCAATATCTGCTTCCATGGACTTTGAAGAGAAGCATTGAGTTTCTCACTGAGTTTTCGCCAAGTTCACTCTTCTGAGACCTTCGAATATGATCTCGTCATCATTGGAGCTGGCTTTGACGGTCATGCCGTCGATAAGGTATTTTTGAATATCGAGTTGATGGGCTGAAATTTGATTATGGGCACAAAATTTTGATTTTCATATCTGGATTGAAGTATTTTTCTCAAATTCTTTTTAATATCTGGGCACAAAAACAATTCGAGTTAAAGTAATTTGTCTCAATTTTCTTTAATATACGGGCACAAATATGAAGTTATTTTGGACGAAATTTGATTTTTTTTGGACCATCTCTGATGTAATTTTAATTTGAATTTCAACTATATTTGAATGAAATTTTTAATAAACTGTAATTTGAGTTTTTTTTATATTTTTTTTTTCTAACACAACACATATACGTAAGATTTACTGTAATTTGAGTTTAAATTTACTTGAACATAGTACATAGTCGGAACATTATACATACTTTTATTTTCAATAACGAACGGCGTACCTGATTAACAATAAAGTATCCGCAAATTTGAGAATCGTCAAGCTCTATTTTATGAAGAGAATTGGTTTTTTTGGTTTGGAGTTTGTAATCGAGTTTGTGTTATGGAAAAGTTTATTTGAGTTTGAATTTGAGTTGTCTCTGTAATGAGAATGTCGTGTATTGTTTTTGTTATTGTTTGTGGTATTAATGTTTGGTAAGTTATTGATTATGAATCATTTTTATTGAATCTTTTTTATTGGCAAATTTATGTGATTCAGCGGTATATGACTTGATTGGGTTTGATAGAGATTTGATTGATTTTTTTTGGCAAGTTTATGAGTGTAATTGTTTTGATTAACTGCTAGAGGTTGTATTTGGAAATTTGGAATGTAATATCTATGTTGTGGAAGGGCAATTAAGTAAATTCCTAGTGGGACACCATTGATTCCTCTTGACTTATATACTAGAGATATTCACTATCCGTTTCTAAAATAAATACAAAACCTTTTTTTTCTCCAAAAGTTGCAAAGAAAATGCATCACTTCATTTGTGGTTAGAGACTTAAAGGGTTCTTCTCTCTTTTTTCATCAAATGGGCCCTTTCGTATCACATGAACTCCTTAATACTCCATCCTTTATGTGAAGTTATACTCACTTTCCATTTTAGTATGTTTTGTGAAGTTCTACTCACTTTACTTTATTCATCATTAGGCAAAATATATACAAAAATTTAATCATCATTGACCAAACTCTTTCTCTCTTCCATGCTCTCTATCTCCCTTAAAATAAAATACACCCACACTCTCTCTCTTCACTAAAAAAAGGTAAAGAAATCAAGTGGACCCACTTTTTACACCCCCTCTCCAATTTGCTTTAAAATGTGTATCTACAGTAAATGAGTAGAACTTCATAAAACAGATGTAGTAATTGTACATACCCCATGTTGCATCTGTTAGAAAACGGCTGAAATTTAAAGCAAAAACTTTGTCGATCCAATGGGTAATATGCCCAATGAAAATAGACGTTGGCAGAGCCTAACCTAGCAGACTCAATTACTTTTTAATTGTTTATTTCTAGTGGGTATATGTGTATTAATCTACTACAACCTTCACCTTGTCAACCAATCAAATTTATCAAAAAAGAAATAATCTTCTAAACTGTATCAAAATAGGATTTCCTCTTTTCGAATACTATGAATATAGAATTTTATTGTCACGTGGTACAGTAAAAGGCATAGGCGCTTGGCGGCTTGAGAATTGATCGATTTATTTTTGGACAGAAGACGAAGGGCATTAGTTGCATCTCACGACAGTGTTTGTGACTTAGTTCTTATCAACGAAGTATGTTGAAAGCTCTCAGTCTCAGTAAACTTTCACCATTATATGAAATACAAGTGTACTCATTAAGCTCATATTGCATACTTTTCTTTCAGAAGATCAAATTAAAGCTATTAGGCGTAAATATCAGGTGCGCCAAAACGCATTTACTCCAGTCTCCAGTAGGTTTGAGTAGTTGTCATTTTACTTCCTCTCGACGGCAATAGTTGTCATTCTAAATTAGAATTGAGTTTTGCTTCTTAAACGCTTTCGTAAGAATTAAAAAAAAGGACAGTTTTTCATTTGTTACAAGTTTTAACTACTCCCTCCGGTCTTTATTAGTTTACCCGTATTCCTTTTTGGGATGTCCTTTATTAGTTTATTCATTTTTTTTGTTTTTATTTTTAGAATGGGACCACTAACTTTAAGGACAATTGTGAGCATAGCAGTTCCAAGGTTAAGAATTTTAAGTGCACAATGAACTTTCTACATCCTTCTACTCTGTCTTGATATACTCAGGCATCCTGATAGTGTCAGTGATGTGGAATCTAAATCTAAACACACCTACCAGGGGACGGTGGGTTCATGATAACACCTGTCACCAGAGTCCAGAAGCTATTAAAAGATGTAAATATGTCAATCTTAAGACATAAGCGTAGGAAAAGAAACCATTGTTAAACAATACACAAGTCTCAGACTTAGAATTAGAGATAAGTGCCTAACCTTCTCTATTGTACACAGCACACTCCAAAAGATTGCGGCAAGTTTTGAGAAATCCATTTAGCGAGTGTGGACCACACACAATTAGTGAACATGTTCTTCATTTAGCTTTTCTAAAGCAACAAAACTAACTACATACTACCAGATTATATGCAAAAGTTGTGAGTTTTTAAGAAGATATTCTGGAATCTATAACTTTCAATACCCCCACTGGCTGTCAAGGAAAATAAACAGCATCAGTTAGCTGCTTCTGAATTTGACGAAAGTATCTCCCATGATCTTCATTCCGACCTACCTGAACCAGAAAAACCACCTACGCCACCTACTAGTTGCACCCGGGTCCTTCTCAATTGGAGCTAATGTGATTCTTTCTGCATGAGCTACAGCCCATCTATTAAATTCAGGGGAAGAAACCAGTTCTTCCAGTCCTTTTTTTGTGCACTCTTTCGTGAATGATTTCCACTCGTCATCAGAAAAGTTCCTCCTTTGTGGTGTGTTATGATAGGTAGAGTAGAAGGCGTCAGATTCAGTAGGAGGGGGAGGAGTTTTCTTGGATCTTCCTGAATGATTTGACAGGTAAAGATGTAATATAATAAGAGTAGACACTAGTGCGGTCTCTCACACAAGGACATCAGATAGTGCTAACCTTTGACTCTAGAATAAGAGGCAGCTCGCACAGTGCATCTGGATGGAGGGCTGAGAAACATATCTTGAGAATTTTGGTAACTGCTCACATGCTCTACGCGTTTACCAACCGTTGGAGATGAATCATGGTCCCTCACTTTCTGGTGACTTCTTGCAGCAGCTTTTCGTAATTTCCTACACAAGTACATAATAAGGCTACTGATATTTCTTTACGAAGATGAAGAGCAATGTAGTTAATGAATCCAGTGGCACACTTCAGATATCTGATGTTACATTCGGAAGTTACAAGAATTTTGTTTTTTGAGTTTGACCAAATCCCATTCTGCTAGCAATTTAGGTTTTAAACAACTCACAAACATCTGTTGATATGAAGCTGATAAGGCAAGAAAATCATATCAACTAATTAGTTTATCACATATATAGTTTGCCATTTCAACATTTCAAACGCGCCACTCTCCACCCTTGAATATGAGGAAAAGGGAACTACTTAGACATTATCTGATGAACACAATTTATAATGAAGCCTAGTACATGAAGCGTCTCACGCTTTTACCTGTAAAGTCGGCGTAGAAATCTTGGTTTGATAACCTTACGCAAAATTGATGATATGAAAATAGCAGAAACCAATGCTTCTGCAGCCAGCAGAGGATCCAAAGTACACTAGAAATTAACACAAGATCATCAAAATCCATGACCTGGTTGAAAGGTTATCAATAGAGAAAAAAAATATATGAAGCAAGACATCATCATTATAGTTTACATACCTGCAAAATCATAACAGCACCCAAAATCCGGATTGACCAGGCCACAAATTGAGATACGGTTGTATCAATACACCCTTCCTCAGTGAGAATAAATTTCCGAACAACCCAAAAGCCCAACCATGCTCCAGTAAGTGAAATAAACAGCAACAAAAAAGTGGCCAGCTGCAGTTTATTTATTGATGCATTAGCCACCTTATACCACAAGCTATGCCAAGGGGACAGTTAATTGTTGACTTGCAGTTTGTCTCACTTTCAAACTTTAAATCATTCTAATACCAACTATGTGTTCATACCTTCTTAAGTATAAGGTTATGATTTGAGAAAATATAGAAATGAAGATTGTGTAATCTAACATGAAATGTACCATCTCAATCCGAAACACGTGTTTTTCTTCATTAACTTTCATCATTCACACCCAAATATCAAACTCATAAATCGTAATGGAGATAAATGAAGAAACACATGTTTGCTCGTGGTAGTGGAGGTGCATTGCCTTGTGAATTCACATACCCCATTCCATATCCAATTACACACAAGCTTCATTCTCATTTATGTGATTTGAGTCATGAAAGCATTAGCACTGGCCAACAAACTACTTCCTCCGTTTCAAAATAGATGACACGGTTTGACTTTCGCACTATTCACACACTCTCCTTTGACCATATTTTGTGATTCTTACGTAAGAAATAATATAGTCATGTGGGATCTTGTTAGATTCGTCTCGTAATATAGTTTCATAATATCAATTTTTTATAATTTTTACATGTAGGGAATTAGATATATTTATAGTTAAAAGTTATGCGTTGGCAAGCATGTCAGGAGAAGTGTGTCAAGTATTTTGAAACAAAGGAAGTATATTATATATACATGTGGAGCAGGGAACATCGGAAGATTTCATTAAAATCAGAAAGCACATCAGAAATTACTCTTGACAAGGAAATTATGGTAAATATAAAGAAACTGGCAAAACATAACCAGTTTAAATGGCTGACACAATGTCATTTTTGACTCAGTAGGATAAGGAGAAGGATATGTTACCACAATGGATCACCCAAGGGGAACAGAAAGACTCCTAATAGAGAACCAGGAAGCTAATGATGCATTCAAGTTTCCTTAGTCTATAGATAGGCTTCAGGACCAATCACATAGGACTTACATACAGGATTGTACATGTCCTCACTGACACCCATCTCCGCAAGCATTGTGCGCAGCAAACGTGGCAAGTAACTGAGCAAAAACGATCCGACACCAATCTGAACACATCAAAGTAATGTAATCTGACAGAGAATATCAATGAGACAACTATCACACAAAAGAAGTATGATACTCACAAAAGTCGAGTACATAAAGATAGCAAGAGAATTCCTTCGACCAGTAGGAAGAAGCTTCATTCCCTGTCAAGAGCTCAAAACAATAGTTATGGCAAAGAATTAGTAGCTTTAAAGGGAAAAAAAAACAACCCATTAAGATTCATAATTGTAAAAGCACAGTTACCCAGATAATTATACAAAAAAAACTTGTGATTACCTGAAAAAGGACAATTAGTACCACAAGGATGATCCCCACAGCCATAGCACTGCTATAATAGAATATCAAAGACTCACTGAATGTGGGAGCCAGTGTAATCAAAAGCGTACCCAGGATCAGAAACACAATGCGATATGAAGAGAAGTCTGAAATAAATGTAGAACAAGGACGATTAATTGATGTCTACACAGTTATCTTCAGATCTAGCTGATATTACAGATCATGTATTGAGGCATTATCTTGACATGAAGGATGATTAGTGAACATGTCACCTAGTTTATACTCCCTCTGTCCCAAAATTTCCTTCCTAAAGATAATGTCTCATCACAGAGCCAAAAGTTTGAACACAAATTCTCACTAATATAAAAGTAAATAAAACAAAGTCACGTGTAATATGATCTTGTTAGATTCAACTCAATGTGTGTTTTCAAGATATGAAATTTTTATATCTTTTACTAATACATAATCAAATACTCGGATGGTCAAAGATGTGCATCCAGACTATGAAAAAGCAACTGAGAAGAAAATTTTGGGACGGAGGTAGTAGAAAGCTTCAATTAGGTTTGTGGTGAACATATCAAGTGCAATAGAAATATATATATACAACTTCTAGTGCCCAGGGAGATGGATGACTCATAGCAATGAGGCTACAGTGATAAATTTTGTTGCTGTAGTTACCTTGCTTCTGAGTTTAACTTCTGTCTTTTAGGTGGAGGTTTCCACCATCACATAAATATCTTTGGTATTAATTTGACAAGTCGATTTGTTTCCTTCCAAAATCTACAGCTAATCATGTTATTATCAGTGATTATTATGGTTTGTTTACTCAAAATCACATCAAATATTCCTTTTACAGTATATTAGAAAATACATATACATCATATAAATAGACTTCAAGAGCGTAAAATTGTTATAGGCTTATAGCAATGACATACCTGTCAAACAGAATTCCTCCACTACATAGTTGTATCAGAATTTTCTGAAAGACATGAAATAACGTTCTAGCAAGACACTGATTTTCCACAGGAAGTACTGTTCTGTTGTTTCTTTTGCAACTTGCATAATGAAATCATACTAGACTTCTAACATTCCTAACCTACATCAAACAATCTGTATATATTACACGATTTCCTTTTTGTTGCCATCTAGCCGACAAGCAATACATCAGCACTAAAATACTTTAAATGGAATCCACATCATTACTAGTCTTTCAATTCAAGTGGAATAATTTGTTTCCAAATACCAATTTGCTCCAATTTAAATTGAAAGGAAACAGGCCTACATCTTCTATGTACTTCTAAAGTGACAATAACAACTAGACATATTATTAGTGAGCAGTGACCGAAGGACGTAATGACATTTAATAAAAATCTGATAGAATCAAGTGCATCGTACAGAAGATAACAGTACTCACGCCTTCCAAAAGTACTTTTACATGTATCTTCATTGAACAGGCCACTCCCATCATCCACCCAAGACTAATATTCTCATATTGACTTCGCATAGGTGAGGACCAGTGAATTGTAGAATAAATGGACTCAAAATTTGGACAAGATAAGTCAGCATGGGACAATTAATTTAGGAGAGTGAGTTGTTTTTCTTACTTAGCCATAGGTAAGTTTAAACAGGATGTTTAAGTAAATGATCAGGGGAGTGAGGGATTAACTAAGAAAACCCTACCTTCCAGGCTCCAGCAGACATTGCTCAGTGGAATTTGAAAAAAAGTTCCATACTACCCAAAACATCGTCAAAATATGCATATTACACGAGGTTGACAAAGACAGCATGTCAAGTAAGTCAAAAGTAAAGGCAGGATCCAAAATGAAACTATTATCGTTGGTATCAAAAAACCATAACTCAAATCAAAAGCCAAATATCATATATCATACAATGCTAAGTGCCCCAGAAATTGTCCCCGTAGGAAACATATTAAAAAGCCATATGCAATTAACACCAATGAAGTAGCAAGAATGACCTGCTATGAAGAAATGCAAGGAGCAAGTAATACTTTACCTTCTTGAAGGGTCAACTCAAGGGTTTCCAAAGATGAACTAGCCATTCGTACATCTAAAAGTTTGTGGTCAAAGGGTGACATCCGTTGAGCCCATGAACCCTTAGAAACCCTTTGCCACTGACTTGGGGAGCACATTCCTACCCCAAGAGACAGATTCCTGCAAGAGAAACAATTTTCCTTTACACGGTAAAAAAGCCACAATCCATTGATTCTTTACAACTCATTGATTTATTACCACTAGAATATTCTAATTCATTTTGGTTTTTTCGAAAGAATGTTTAGTTAATTCATATAATTTACACATAACTAGGAGTTATTATTCTCAGTAACAACTAATGGTGATCAACTAAGGGCAGGAGTTGTGATTGCGGCTCTTTCTCTTGTAGCTGCTCTCGTCTCCGGTCTTGGCTCTTTACATCGCTTATGGGGCCGGGGCCATTAGAGGTCTTATCTCCTACTATGATAACATAATTAGGACAGAAAAGAGTGTATGTTGAAATTTCTATTTACGAACATATCATGGTCATTTTGGCATGACATATTCCCTTTGAACCAAATCCTTTGGCACAATTAAAAAAATAGTAATCCAGATGAATGTCTCTACTTCTATAGTCCACAGTAAGAGAACATAACTTCTCCAAAATTAGTAATATATATGTGTCTCTCACTGTAACTAATCAATTCAATTTATTCACTAATCTAATCACTCACTTTGTCTATTGTAATTTCCTAGAAGATGAAATACCTGTTTAAAGAAACCGCTTAATTGCTTACCTGTGGAAACAAATCTCAAAAATTGGTTGGCGAAGACTAGAATTTAGGTGCAAGACTTTTACTGTCACAGCATGGGAAATTTTTTTAAGATTTCTCATCCTTGACAAACCATATATATGCACTCTTTCAGCAAGAACATTGACGCCGGGCTTAAAACCAGGTGAATTTTTCACGAGCAAACTTGGGACTATCTGCAGTGCAGTAGACTGACCAACAACTGCAGATTTATAAGCAGATTCCACAGTCAATACTCAAGTAATTAACAGCAGCAATTAAACAATCAAGTCCATACATGAGTTTGGTACATTTCCAAGGTCCTAAGAGTCTTTCACAAATTAAAATACACAAAGTAGGAAAAAAAACTATGCAGCTGAAGGAGTCCTTTCAAACCCAGCTCCACAAAATTTCATGGTCAAAGAAATTGAAGCACATGAATATGCCTAAGAGTGGAGGTGTGCAGAGAAAGGATGGTAATCCTTTAGATATGAAAAGAAAATAGGGCAGAAGTAAGATTTGCACTTTGAAAAAGGTATCTGCTTTTAACTTGTACCTTTGGAGTTCTACTTTAATGAATTAGCAAACTCTTGAGATCATCAAGTTTGTCTACAGTCTACCAAGTGTTCACCTTTGCAATTCCCACACCAAGTATTTTATATTTATATAATGATACTATGCCCATGCCAATGGTGCATATCTTATTTGTTAATCAAATTCATCTAATAATGGTGTTTTATCACCTTCTGCAGAAGAATTTCTTTTTGCTTGAATATACAAAATAGCCCTCTGTTTTGATGATTTTTCTGCCTAAAGCTTTTGCAGTAGCATTTCTTTGGCAAAATTTATTTATATTGGAAGCAATTATTTTTATCTCCCATTTGCTTGTGTTATTTCAATATCTTAACCCTTCAGAGTCCCTTCAGAGTTCCATTTTATAATTCCTCAACAACCAGTGGCTCAATAGATGAATTCACCTCCAAACTCACCTAGAAGGTGTATCAAATCACTTCTTTAGGACAAAAGCCCGTAACATAGCAATTGCTCTTTCCTTTGACTTATAAACCTGTATTCTAACTGCATCTACCTTTGCAAACTGCCCTCAGACCTCGATAGAACTTCCATAATGACCTTGTCTATCTATCGACAAAAGTATGTTGAAAAGGAATCTCTATAAATACAAGTCATCTAACATTAGTTAACTAGAATCTTTATTAGTTAACTAGAATCTTTATCTACACCAAAAGCTCAAAGCTGATCATGTTGAAGTCCGTTCAGCGCAATTGGATCTAGCAGTTGCCAAAAGTTTGAATTTCAATTATGTACAGTACGCATCAGAAATAAATTGTCCACGAAAAGAAGCCTGATTTCTACGAATCATAAGAGTTGCTGAAGTTCATCAATAAAAATTTAAGATCTCCTACAGCAATGCAAAGAATTGCCTAGTGTATTGATATCGCACCTAAGGCGTATCTCCCCGAGGATGTTCGTCTCTGGGACACCTCGAGGTACTGTAATGTTTATTATGAAAGAGTACCTTCTTGTCTTGCCTTACGCTAAGCTCTAGGATCCCTATCGCCTCAAAGTGCCACATGCCTTATTTGACAAATGATAAACAGAAGAGTAACCATTCACCAATCAGAGACAGAGCTTCATCCTCTGGAAACTAGACTTATTTATTCCTGCACATAGTTACGAGAGGTCTAAAACTTATCGATTTCACTAGACACATCAAATTTCACATGCATAAAGTGAAAATTTGGTAGAGTTTTTTTAAAGCACGACACATCTCTACCATCCTCGACTGAGTGAGTGACCAAAAAGAAAAAATCCCATTCTTCTTTTTCTAGTAGTTTAGGGGGTCGTTTGTTTCACAATTTTGGGGATCCAAGAAGAGGAATCAGTTACCGATTCTCTTTCTTCTTGTTTGGTTCAACCTCTCATCAATCCATTACCACTACTTAGATGGTAATGGATTCCTCCAACTTGTTACTTTCCCCTCCCCCTAAAGTAACAAAATCCAATACTTGGTGATCATAATTACCATTCATTTCCATTCTTTGGCTTGAACCAAACACTCACTAAAGGTAACCATTTTTGTTACTATTCCCTCCTCTATTTGAGTCCATTCCATATCTTGAACCAAACGACCCCCAAGGGTGTGTTCTCTTTACCTAAATTTGACTCATTTTGGCAGATTTTAACTTAACTTATTTGAACTTATTGTAGTTGTGAAATGTGAAATTACTCTTGGGATGGACATCCCTGACTGTATGTTTGGATATGAACTCTATCGGAACTTATTTGAACACATCTAAAGACTAAACTTTTTTCTCATCAACTAAAATATTAAGGTAAAGGAAACAGATCCTAAAGAGAGGAGGCAGTGACATAATGCAATCTCTCAGCTCAACAACTACCACACCAACCATGTCGTCTCTAGCACAAATAATTCAAGTGATGGTTATGAAATCCCTGGCTAAGTTTTTCTTTCTCCCTGGTTCAACATGAACAGTAATTGTATCACAGTTATTTGCATTAAAATTTACTAACCCGTGCTATAGCACTAAACTAAATAACTGATACTGAAACAAAAAGAAGCCTTCTATTCTCTGGCCGACGAAAACACCATTTTTATTCTCTCAAACAAAGTTAGATTGTATCCAATTTGTCATAGTTAATGTTATATCAATGTGAAAATCACGAAATGTCAAGTTCTCAAAAATCCTTCTCCCCTTCAATATATGGCTTCTTCCTACATAAATTCGCATAATTAACTAAACCCTCACAAAAAAAAAAAATCACCAATTCTCTCCCCCAGAAAATCATCTCTACTTTCATGAATTCTACTGCTTAGCAAAAAAAAATGCAAATATTGCAGATTAAAACCTGTAACATAAACCTGGAACCGAATTTCAAAGAAAGAGAAGGAATAACAAGAATGACAAAGTTATACGATTTGTTTGTCTAGAACTTAATCAAGATTTCACAAGTCACAACATTGAATCGACCTCAAAATGGAAGGAGAGTATGGAACAGGACGGAGAGTAAATGAGAATGAAACCCTAGAATTTGCTGAAGAAAGTATAATGGAGAGAGAAAATACCTAAAGCAAGGTCATCGGAGAAGACGAAAGATGGTGAAGAGGCGAATGCAAGAAAGAGCAGGCAGAGAACGCCGGTAGCCATGGCCACTGGCCAGCTTCAGTTGCAAGGCTACTCTCTCTCTCTCTAAATCAGACGCGGGACTTCTGTAAGATTGAAATGCTTCTAAATTTCGGAATTATGCAAAGATTGGACTCACATATTTGGCGGAAAATTTAAGCTTAATGATACTTCATAAATGCTAAGCCATCTTTTCCTAAATTGATTCTACGTTGTGGACCAGAAATGTAAACCAGAACTGTTCCAGTTATCATTTTGTGCAAAATAATTATATAAAGCAGTTGGTCTTGAGAGTTGAGACCGCCTACTTTTAATTTAAAATTAGGCAATCGCCTAAGTCCAATATTGAGAAGAGAACAGACTAACTTTCGGAATATAGTTACTAATTTAATTTATTTAGTGACCAATTTAATTTATTTAGTGACCAACATAATCCATTTAGTTTTCACATTCTTTAATCCATTCGGTAACTAGTTAGTCCTTCGTTACCAATTTAGTCTATTTGGTAAGATTCTAAAAAATGTCCGTTGTAGTTCGTGATTTAAAGGAAAATAAAATTGATGGTTAGGTTAGTGCGAGATGTCTAGAATAATGTCGGGTTAGCGTAAAACGGAATGGGTTTGTTATGAGTATGTAGAATTAGGTTTGTTAAAATTAGACCGCCTATTTTAATAATTTGTGTATATAAAGTTTTATAATAGGTAATATATAAAAAGGAAAACTCAACATATGACCTAATCTATATAAATATCTAAAAGAGCATCCTTCAAGCTACGTGGCATGAAATTAGAAAACTGATGCTCATGTGGCATGCTCCTTTGGTTAGGAGATCAATGCAATTAGCCACGTGGCACAACTGTTTAACCTTGAAAACATTGGCCCATTTAAGCGTGTAATTGACTGTGATGATTTTCAGTCAATTAGGAAATAAAACTGTTTTAGAAAAAAGTTTAATCCCTTATGAATATTCTCCACAAACTTTCCCTTACCATAACATTTAATTGCCAAAAAAACGCATTTATGGTACTCCCTTTTTTTTTTTTTATCATTCTCACTTTCATGTACGCGTCTCCCAATGCACCTCTTTGAACTTAAATATCTTTCATTATATATTAGTAAAAATTATAACGATTGAATATTAATAATGTACTAATTGAGACGAATCAAACAAGACCCCACATGACTATATTTTTTCTTATAAATTGAAAAAAATTGAGAAGATTATCTATAAATATGAATAGTGCCAAGATTCCAAGTGAGAAAGATAAAAAAAAAACAGAGGGAGTATTTGACTATTTGACTAATTAATTGACATATATTCTTACCTTACTGCCAACTAGCAATTTATTATTTATGGTTGTAAATTATACTATTAAACCTAGGAAATTTCTTCTATATAAAGGTACACCCCTATACAATTTATCTTAAAATCTAGCACTCTTCATTCAATCGTTATTATCATCTCATTAAATTGCTTATTTTATTTTCTTAAAATCTAACCCTTATATTATCGTGATAAGCTAAAAAAAATTATCCTAGGTGACAAGGCATTATTCTTCAAAGTCTCACATTGCTCCTCGGTTTCTCCAAGCATTTCATAAACCTACCACGTGTAATCAGTCTTGAATCCTATCACCATTAGCTCATATTTTAGGTGTAATTAAATTACTTCAATCCATCATCTAACATTTTAGGAAACAAATTAATTAGATTAACTGGTTATGTTAGGAATTTTAAAACTGAATCAATTACTTGCCACAAACGTGTAACCTTTAAGGGAAGAAAATCATTCACAAAACCTGTTATGTTAATTCTATATCATTCAATCAATTACATCAATCAAACATATAATTTTTATCAATATCGAAATCAATCAAAACTACAAACCGGTTACTTCCAAAAATTATTCCCTAATTTAAGCAATTACTTGTGTAGTTTTGTAATATAAATATGCTCACCATCACCCCAATATTTCATGTTTATACGAACAAATAACCCATGCATTCACGAAATTCTTCAATTTTAATATGGGTAGAATATTAGCAACAAACAGTGAGGCGATTTTGTAATCTATTGAAGCTAAACAGCAGCAGCCAGCACGCTCCAGCTCTCAAATTATTGCCAGCTCACCTAAGTAGTTAGTTAGTTTGTTATTTGTCTTCTATGTATGCTGATGTAATCAATTAGATTCAGTTAGAGTTTGTTAGAGATTGTATATGTCAGCTTATTCATCATTGGTTGTAAGAGCATGAGCTCATTTCTGATTGGATAGGACAGGTCATAATATTGTTATGGTCCTATATATAAATCAATCAATGCTGTAATAATGACTGGATGATGATAATACAGGATTCATTTTTCTCCCTTTCCTCTCATCCTCTTTCTTTCGTTTTCTCTCAAACTAAGATGAAGTTCTAAGAACTTCATTATGGTATCAGAGCAGGATCACAGTAAAGATCCTGAAATTTGTCAAAATTGTTGCAAAAATAATCATTTGCGGCAGCAAATCAAGAGCAGTGAAGAAACTGTAGGATAAACATACTACAGAAAATCAAAATTGTGCAAGAATTCAGGTCTTTCCTTTCTCAAATCTTCTTTGATTTGTTGTTAGTTTTTCATTTCATTGAGAAATTGTTCAATCATTTCTCATCTCTTGAAGAAACAATCGCGCAATTTAGCTTAAATCAAGGTATAATTTCCTTGATTATTCTTCATAAAATTTGCTCAAATTGAGGTTAAGGTTTCTTGATTCTATTTTCTTGTAGAATTTGATAAGATTGAAAAGAAATTTTTAAAATCAATCTATCATCATGCCTTCATCATCCACAGAAAATTCTGAAAATTCTACTCCAACTTTCTCTTCTCCTATGCAAAATCCTCTAAGTCCTTATTTCATTCATCCTAATGAAAACACCTCTCTGCCTTTAGTTTCTGAGAAGTTTAATGAAGAATGTTATGGAGAGTGGAGGAGGAGTATGATGCTTGCTTTGTCTGTGAAGAATAAACTGATGTTTATTGATGGTAGTTTACCAAAGCCTAGCTCAACTGATGCTAATTGCAAAGCTTGGGAACGATGTAATGATATCATAATATCATACATCTTGAGATCCTTAGAATCTAGCATTGCCAAAAGTGTGATTTACTTGAGCACTGCAACTGAAATCTGGAAGGATCTTGAGGAAAGGTTTTCACAAACCTCAGGACCTCAATTTTATTCTTTACAGCAAAATCTGAGTGAAATCTCTCAAGGATCTTCATCAATGACTGATTATTTCACTTAGATCAAGGGAGTATGGGATGAACTTAGTGCAATTAGGCCTCTGCCTACTTGTACATGCAATGGTTGCAAGTGTAATCTCGCACAACAGTTCATGGAACAACAAGATGAGGATAAACTTATACAGTTGTTAATGAAGCTGGATCCTAAGTATGCCAATGCTAGGTCAAACATCTTAATGATGCAACCTTTACCTAAGCTATCTTTGGCTTATAGGCTATTAGTTCAAGATGAGAAGCGAGAGCAAACTTCGTCAAATGTTTCAGCTGGTCAGGTGTATGCTCACACTGCAGCAGATAGTAGCAGAGATAATTCTGGTACTAAGAATTTTAATAAGCAGGCTCCTAAATACATATTTCAGTACTCAGGGAAGAAAGTAATTGTTGGAGGTGCTAGCAAGAAATTTTGTGATCACTGCAAAAGAATAGGCCATACTATTGATGCATGTTGGAAGATACATACCCTCACAGAAAGGCAAAGGCAAGAATGTTGCTGCCTTGGCTCAAGGTGATAATGCTGATCAAGAAACAGATGTCACTCACATTTACGAAGAACAATTCAACACCATGCTTCAACTTCTTTCTGCTTCCAACAACAAGTCTGCAGACACATCTTCTACAAGTAGTTACTGCTCATGTAGCAGGTACTTGTCTCATTACATGTTCTAATTCAAAATGGATTATAGGCAGGGGGGACTGTGATCACATACGCACAAATCTAAGCCTGTTTTCTTCCTATGAAACATATACTAAACTTCCTAATACTATCACTATTGCTTTGATGGAAAACAAGTGATAGTGGAAAACATAGGAAAAGTGGAGTTTGATAATGGCATTATCTTGAAGAATGTACTACATGTCCCCGGATTCAAGTTCAACTTGTTATCCACTCACATGTTATGCACTTGACATGAATTGCCACATAATCTTCACCTCGATTTGTGTATGCTTCGGGATCCCTCCTTACATCACTCAATGGTTCTTGGTAGACTCAATCTTTGATTTATATCTTTGTGGTGAAGATAATAATACAAGCTCAGAATCCAGAAATAATCCAAGCTCAGATAGAGAACAATTTCACTCTGAAAATGCTTTGATAGCTCAATTTGAGACAGCAAAGTTATGGCACCTCAGGTTAGGCCATATGCCATTTAATAAGCTGCATTTAGTGAATCCTGATAAACCTAGTAACATTGCTTGTGATTCCATTTGTCAAATATGTCCCAAAGCTAAACAAGCTAGGTTACCATTTCATGCTAGTACAACAACTACACTCAACTGTTTTGATTTAGTTCATGTTGATACTTGGGGTTCCTTATAAAACTAAGACTCATGATGGTTTCTCTTGGTTCCTAACTGTGGTTGATGACTTTTCTAGACACACATGGACTTTTATGATGAAACATAAAAGTGATGCAGTTTCAATCCTTACAAACTTTTCCATGCTCATAGAAACACAATATAATGTGAAGATAGCATGTTTTAGAACAGACAATGCTAAAGAATTGTGTGAAGGTGACATATTGGATTTGTTTAATCTAAAGGAATTAGACATCAAAGAACATGTGCTGAAAGTCCCCAGCAAAATGGGGTTGTGGAACGAAAACATAGGCACTTGCTAGAAACAGCAAGAGCTCTATATTTTCAAGGAAAAATGCCTGACAGATTTTGGGGAGATTATTGTTTAATGTGTGCAACACACATTGTGAATAGAATGCCTCTTAGCAGCATTGGATTTTGTTCTCCTTATGAAAAACTCAATGGTACTAAACCCTCTCTTTCTCACCTTAAAGTCTTTAGGTGCTTGTGTTCAGCTTCTACTCTCAAAGCACACAGAACCAAGTTTGATCCTAGAGCCAACCTATGTGTTTTTATAGGCTATCCACCTAATCAAAAAGCTTACAAGCTTTATTGCCTAGACACACACAAAATACTTATTTCAAGAGATGTCATTTTCTATGAACATCATCTTCCATTTCATTATTCAGCTCAATCTTCTTCTCAAACTTCACAATCTCAAACTTCACAACCTATATACATTCCTTCAGATAACACTATTGATCTATCCTTAGACTTTAATGTTCCTGAATCTCTTTTATATCCTGAAACAGCCTCAAACACATTCTTGAACACCACTTCAAATATGCCTATTCCCGATGTTCCAACCACCATCACCAATTTACCATCCTCTTCCTCAAACACATTTAACACATCTAGTCCAGTTCCTGCACCTAGATGTTCCACCAGACATAAATCCAAACCTGGTTATCTTGACAACTACATCTGTATAGCTGATGGTGCTGTTACACATTGGTGCAACATTGTTCAAATGCATCAATTGCCTTCTCCAATTCAGGCTTTCATCAGTCATACTTTTCTGGTCACTGAACCTGTGAACTATTGGGAAGCTTCTCAACATATTGGCTGGGTGGAAGCTATGCAGAAGGAAATAGATGCTTTGGTTGCTAATCAAACTTGGGATTTAGTGCCTTTACCTAAACACAAGAAAGCTATAGGCTGTAAGTGGGTGTACAAGGTTAAGTTGAAGGCTGATGGGACAGTTGAAAGATTGAAGGCTAGTCTTGTAGCTAAGGGCTTTACTCAGAAATATGGACTGGATTATAAAGAAACATTCTCTCCTGTCATCAAAATGACTACAATCAGATGTTTGCTTTCAGTGGCAGCTTCTCACAACTGGCCTCTGCATCAATTGGACATAAATAATGCCTTTTTACATGACACACTCCATGAGGAGGTTTATATGAAGGCTCCTGAAGGATTTTCTAATCCTAATCAGTTTGTTTGCAAACTTTTAAGCAAGCATCTCGTCAATGGTTTGCAAGGTTGAATGTTGAATTGGTGAAACAAGGTTACTCTCAGTCAAAAAATGACTATTCCCTTTTCCTAAAGAAGATAGCTTCTCATCTCACTGTTGTAGCCATCTATGTGGATGATATCATCTTTACTAGGTCTGATCTTAATGAAATCCTCACTCTCAAACAACATTTACATGATGTTTTTAGCATCAAGGATCTGGGTTTGCTTAACTACTTCCTTGGCATGGAAGTTTCTCATTCTTCTGCAGGCATCATTATGACTCAGTTCAAGTTTAGCAAAGAACTGTTAGCTGATTGTGGTCTTGATGTTTCCAAGAGAGCTAAGACTCCTCTTTCTGCTCATACTAAACTTAGTGCCACAGAGGGAGATCTTTATCCAGATCCTGAATCATACAGATGCCTAGTTGGAAAATTGAATTTCCTAACCCACACAAGGCCTGATCTTTCATTTGCAGTACAAACACTTAGCCAATTCATGCATCAACCCAGACTTCCTCATTTTCAATCTCTTCACCATGTTCTTAGATACTTAGCTCACACAATTGGTCAGGGTATTCTTCTCAAAGCTACCCCTCACTTAACCCTCCAAGCTTTTTCAGATTCAGATTGGGCTTCCTGTGTTGATACCAGAAGATCTGTTACTGGTTACATCTTGTTGTTAGGCAATTCACCAGTTTCTTGGAAGTCTAAGAAGCAGACAACCATTTCTAGATCTTCTAGTGAGCGAGGCTGAATATCGAGCCATGGCTGCTGCAGCTGCAGAAGTCACATGGTTAGTAAGGTTACTGCAAGAGCTTGATGTGCTTCACCTAACTCCAGTCACTTTGAACTGTGACAACCAGAGTGCTCTACACATTGGAAGGAATCAGTCTTCCATGAACGAACCAAACACATAGATTTGGACTGTCATTTTACAAGGGACAAGGTTCTTGAAGGTCTCATAGAACTTACCTATCTTCCTACCTCAGAACAACTTGCAGATGTCCTTACTAAACCCTTGTCTTTCCCTCAACATGACAAGCTAATTTCCAAGCTTGGTATGACTGATTTTCAGTCATCCTTCAGCTTGCAGGGGGTATTGAAGCTAAACAGCAGCAGCCAGCACGCTCCAGCTCTCAGATTATTGCGAGCTCATCTAAGTAGTTAGTTAGTTTGTTATTTGTCTTCTATGTATGCTGATGTAATCAATTAGATTCAGTTAGAGTTTGTTAGAGATTGTATATGTCAGCTTATTCATCATTGGTTGTAAGAGCATGAGCTCATTTCTGATTGGATAGGACAGGTCATCATATTGTTATGGTCCTATATATAAATCAATTAATGCTGTAATAATGACTGGATGATGATAATACATAATTCATTTTTCTCTCTTTCCTCTCATCCTCTTTCTTTCGTTTTCTCTCAAACTAAGATGAAGTTCTAAGAACTTCTTTATAATCAAAGTTTGAAATACATGAAAACTAACCTTTTAGTTTTGTTGGATTAATTTATTAATATCATGAAAGGTAACCGATTTCACCATTGATTCTACTCTTATTCAACCCATAGTGAGCAATTGCATTTCTTCAAAGCATATCTTCTTCTTCTCATATTCAAGCCATGTCCTAAATTTTTTTTTTTCTGCGATACTGCGAATAAGTGGGTCATTTAGTTGTATCCGAGTAGAAAAGAAATGAGAAGAAAAATGAAGTGAAGTGAGAGAGTTTGAATGGAGAGGAGGTGAAATGGGAAACATTTTACATGAAATGTTTCAATGGAGTGACGTGATGAGGAGAGAGAAAGATGGAGTGGATAACCGATTTGGCTTAATGAAATGTATCAATGGAGAGAAGTTGTAATGAGAAGTTGTATCATTGGTTTTGTTTTTTCACTTTATTTCCATGTGTATACAAGTATGTAACATTATATTGTTAATATTATCACTCAACAGTCAATAGTGATTATATTAGTACCATTGAAAGACCTTAAGTTGATATATTATCTCTATTATATAAGTGAAGGGGGGAGGCATGGTGTCCCCCCATTAAATGACTATATTACCCTTACTTTTTTAATTACATCAATTTTGTTTAAAATTTTAAAATAATAATGGGTAATCACTCAATCAAAAGATTTGCCCATTTTTAAAAACTACAATTAGAATAACTTAAAATTTTAGGTTAAAAAAAAGGAAAGACGAAAAAAGTTTTCATTTAAGAATATCAAAATCTTCCATCAAAAGGAAAAATTGCCAAAATAAAAAATCAACAATATACTTCCACAACATTATAGTCATGTAAAGAAATGATCATTTTAATGGGTTTATATAATTTCAATTTGTGTAAGTCAATTACATAGAGGATAATAAGGTCAGTTCAAGAACTGATTTGAACGTATCTGAACTTATTTTGCTGAAAATAATAAGTTGAACAAAACATAGCCTTTATTGAAAAAACTGTCAACTTAAACTATTATAATGAGTTGTCGCTGCATGTATTGCTTGTATGTAAGACTAACTACTCGACATTACGAAATATCACAATGAAAAAAATCGTCATCGCACGCAGCGCGTGCTTAGCAAGCTAGTTATATATAATGGAACAGTTTGTCGCAAATATATATGTGTTTGGAACAGTTTGTCGCAAATATATCTGGGTTTAGTCGTTTGGATACCAACATTATGTTAATATAGTACCAACTAAGACAATTTTGTTGCTTTAATATATTTGTGCTTTATTAAGTATGATTATAATTAAGCTTTTTGTTGATTAAAATATAAACGATAAATTTCATGGAACTGCATTTTATAACAAAAAAATTTCAAAAAACTACCTTATAATTTTATTTTTTTTCAAAAAACTACCTTATAAAACAAAACCCGTTTCAAACGACCACTAATTGATGACATCCGTTAATTTTGACAGTTAACCCCTTCTTTGACCATCACATGATGGTCACGTGAGTTCATTAAAACTCACGTGAGTCATGATCTAAGGTTTGTATTGGATTATTTTAGGGTTGCAATTGAGTTTTTGTTAGTTTTAATGAACTCACGTGACCAACATGTGATGGTCAAAGGAGCGGTTAACGGTCAAAATTAACAGATGTTGTCAATTGGTGGTCGTTTGAAACAGGTTTTGTTTTATAAGGTAGTTTTTTGAAAAAAAAAAGTTTTATAAGGTAGTTTTATGAATTTTTTTTGTTATAAAAGGTAGTTCCATGAAATTTATCCAAATATAAAAACATTTGTTAGATTTTTACTTCATATGTGATACGTTTTTTCAAATAATAGATGGAGAAAATTGTATGCATAATGTCTTAAAAAGGAATCCGGTTGATCTTGGTGGAAGCTCAATGGTTTTTTAAAATTTGTTAATGTTGCTGTAGTAGCAGTTGATAATGATGATGAGAAATAGTACATTTGGTGTTATTGCAAATATATATAGTGATGCTTCATTTGATAAAAGAAGTTTGGGGGAGGGGTAGAGGTTAAATAATGTCATAGCTAATATTTTGTTACATAAGAAAAGTTAGGGCAGGGGTTTTCAGTGGAAGCCCAAGCGGGGGTGATAGTGGTGGAGGGAAGACAAGTAAACAACCGAAGACAAAAATCGAGAAAAGATGGAGGATTGTGGGGGTCATTAGTTGAACATGATTAAAAACAAATTTGTGATATTATTTAAAAATTATTTAAATGCCCAATTAACATAAATTAGTTCCTTAATATCACAGTAGTAGTTTAGACAATAATATAGAGTCACTTTAGAATATGAAAAAAAAATCACCATGTAGATTTCTCCAAATGACAAGGTCATCATGACAAGTCGGTTTTTAGTTGCATTTAAGTAGGTCTTAAGTCTCATTTCCATGTAGTTTTTAGTGCATTTTAGGTCTAATTGCATGATTTGAGCATTCTTTTGAACCATTGTGTTGTTTGGAGATACTTTTACCTCTTATTTGTGGATTTCAGGTTTTATGGGCGGTCGTGACCAAGAGAGGATAAATTGGCTCATAGATGGTCTAGTTGATGACTCCCGGATGCAAGAGGATGAGTTTGAATGCTTTGGGATTGAAGGAATGACGATATTGAAGAATTTTGTCTTCGCGGGATGGGCGGGCGCGGATGTATCGTTGTGCACCGCACCCGGCCAAAGATAATATTTCTCCTACTCTCTTTTACACTAAGCAAGTATAATGGAAGTAGGGGTCGTATCCACAGGGAAACAGGGACGAGTTTTATATTCAGCGTGATTCAAAACCTAGATTAAGCTAAGGGTCGAGAAACCTAATTACAAAAGGGGGGTTTCAAGTAGATTTACGAACAAACTAAAACTAACTAGCATATAAACAAAATGAGAAATCAATATAGGAAGATCTTGAATCCGATTAACATCAACTTCAATTCATTATCGATCATTTAACCTCGACTCTAATTATTTCCATAATTATCTATTGTTGAGAATTAATCTCGCATTCTCCTTATTCATAGTTGAATAGCACGATCAGCGTGACTATAAAACCCTAACTAAAAGGATAACCTAGTCCGATAGCGTCTAAGTTCAATCCAATAGCAAAGAATAAACACGAGAGAACCAATAGACCGCTAACGTCATACAAGCGATAAACATTCAACAGGTTTATTCAATTTCCCCAAGAAATAACCAAGACGATCTGCATCTAAGTTACTCCCTAGTTTGCTACCAATTGATAAAAGAATAAAACAATCCGATTCTATTCTTAAATCTAGCATTAGATTAATTACACAATCAAACTAGTAACGTTCCTAGCATAATTATGCAAAAACCATAGAAAGCAATCATAGAAATTAAACCATAATCAAAGAAACTAAATAGAGAGGAAAGATCTCACAATAATGCTTGAAGCTCCATATTAATCTCGTTCAAGAACGGTTCAAGCTACAATCGGCATAGCATAAGCCAATTCCGTAATTGAAATCTACGAAAACTAAACTAGAAAATGAAAACTAAAAAGAGAAGACAACAAGAGAGGAGTGGAGTTTTGGAGACTCCCTCTCCTTGTGGCTGCTGCCCCTAGGTCCAAAAATCAAGTTTAGTATTTATACTAAGGCTCAAAAGTCAGCCGACATTTAGACCGACCTAGGGGTCGCGAGGTGCGGTGCAGGTCGCACCGTGCGATGAGCTCCGCCTTCGCAACGAGTCAAGAGCCGGGCAAAACCAAGCAGTGTCGCACCGTACGAGCAAGCTCGCGAGGTGCGAGCAGGAGGTCGCGAGGTGCGACCTAGCTCGCGTGGTGCGAAAGCCGCTGCGGCGGGCGTGCGAGCCGGGCAGGCCGGGCTGGAGCCGGGCGAGCGCCGGGCGATGATCTTGCTGGGCGCGCGCATGGCTTCTTTGTAGTGCTTGCTGCGATGGGCAAGTCGGGGTCTTCGCCGGGCGCGCACATGGGCGATGCTTGTGCTTGGCTTGCTTGGAGCTTGCGGTGTTCACGAGAGCTTGGCTAGCGAGCTTGCGGTGATGCTTCGGGCTTTGCTCGGTTCAAATGCACTTCACCTTGGAAGCTCGGAATACATGATGTTAACACAAATTATCTCGCAAAACTCCGAACTTCCGTTAAGAGTTAAATAAACCACGAATGTTAACAATTACAATCAAATCCTTAGCTAAGTGCACCCAAAGTTACGTAAATACTACGTGTAACTTGAGCGTATCAAATACCCCCACACTTGAACTTTACTCGACCTCGAGTAAACTCAAAATGAGGATCTCCAAATAAATCATCACCCAAGCTAACGATACCAACCTACACTCCCCACCAACTACATCATCATCATCACATCTTAATGAAATACGCTCAAAACCTAAACGTAAGGGATAATGACTCCCCCACACTCAGATTCAAGCTCACCTGAAATATATAAAGACGTAACAACAACAGTAACCAGCAAACGACAACCAAAATGTGAGCTCAAATCCTGAAGGATCTCAAAGGAGTTGAACTCACTCAAACGCCACAATGAAAATAACGGCTACTTTAAAACCTCAAAAGATAAACTAAAACTACTACTACTACAACTAATTTAGAATAGCAAGCCATGGAACAAAGACAAAGATAAATTCCATGCTTACTCCCAAAAACAAACAATCAACCAAAAGAATGTGAAAGCCAAAATAAATCTTTACAAAATCAAGGATGAAATAACTAACCCCAAACCCGAAAATGCTTTCCACCTTATGACACCATCTTCGGCAAATGAGTTTTCAAAGTACAAAATTCTCTCTTAATCTCTCATTTTGCCTAGGAGCCCTTTCGGGTTTTCATCCTAGCTTCTCACATTTTTTTTTTCATCTCTCTTCTTTTTCCGGCTCACAAAACTCACCCGCTCAATATAAGCTACTTTTTTGCATAGGTTGCCCTTTTGGGTTTTCAACCTATCCGGGCCCCCAATTTTGCCCGAGTCGCCCGCCCTTGCGGGTTTTCAACTCAGCGGGATTCACTTCATCATCATTTTTTTTATATATTTTTTTTTTCAAATTGAAAGTAATAAACACAACATAGATACATGAGAATGAGAATACCCTCCCCCCTACTCAAACTACACATTGTCCTCAATGTGTCGACAATTAAAAGAAAAAGTAAACTGAAAATGGGGGGGAAATCGAAAATCGGGTAAATCGAAGATCGAATGCTCAAAACTCATGAAAAGCAATCCGTCAAACTCAAATTTCTTAACAACACCAACTCAAATCTCATAACTCAACTCACAACCCTCTCCCTCGAATCACTCAAACAAATGACAAATTCAAATTTTGAGATTTGCTCCTAGTTTAAGAGATCGAAAAGATACATTAACAATCTCAATCCTCTAGTGTTACCAACTCCTAGCTATTGAACTCTTCCCAACGGGTTTTCTTTTGTGGATTTTTGGTTCCAAGTGAATTAAGATTGGTTGTGGATCTTTTGTATTGTGTGGGCGGTGGGTGAAAGAAAATTTGTTGTGGTGGTGGAAATTTGATGAGAAATAAAGGAAAAGAAAGAAAATAAAGGGGTCTCGGGTTGCCTCCCGAGAAGCACTGTTGTTTAAAGTCGTGAGCTCGACTTAGTACCTTAAGCTTAATCATTGGGTTATGCTCCATGTGTGACAATGGTGGTTCCATGTCAATCTCCACTTCAAGTACCTGCAAAATTGATTGAGAAGAACTCTTGCAATGCATCGTTAATACCTAGCTTACTACAACATGGTTGAGCATATAACATCAGATTATATCCAAAACCTAGCATTAAGTCAACAACAAACATCAACTAGTAGTACTCCTAGCTAATCCAAGTCATGACCATTAATATAAATGTGTAAAACTAAACAATAACCAAGTTATAGAGTATGAGAAAGAGTAAATCTTACAATAAACCGTCAAAAGCTTCAATCAACCATTCCCAAGAGAGTTTAAGCAACAAGTTCCATGCTTCTTGTCCAAAATACAAAAGAGAAATACATGGAGCTCAATGGAAGATGAAAACTAGAAACTAAAACAAAAAGGGAATTCTTTGTATGAGTGGCCAACCAAAAACAAAGAGCACAAGCAATACCATTCAAAAATCACACTAAATACAAACAAGTAACACCCCTTTCCACAAGAACGGCGCCAAAATTTGGCGGGCCGCGTTTGTCGTGAACGCCACCCGACCAAAGATAAAATTTCTCCTACTCTCTTTTACAATTAAATGTAGAAGGGAAGTAAGGTTCGTATCCACAGGGAAACAGGGACGAGTTTAATATCTAGCGTGATCCAATACCTAGATGACTCTAACGGTCGAGTAACCTAAAAACAAGGGGGGTTTTCAAGTAGATTTACGAACAAACTAAAATTAACTAGCAACTAAATAAAATGAGAAATCAATATGGGAAGATCTTGAATCCGATTAACATCCACTTCAATTCATTATCGATCATTTAACCTCGACTCTAATTATTTCCATAATTATCTATTGCTGAGAATCAATCTCGTGTTCTCCTTATTCCTAGTTGAATAGCACGATCAGCGTGACTATAAAACCCTAACTAAAGGATAACCTAGTCCGATCGCGTCTAAGTTCAATCCAATAGCAGCAATAAACACAGAGAACCAACAGACCTGCTAACGTCATACAAGCGATAGACATTCAACAGTTGATTCAATTTCCCCAAGAAATAACCAAGACGATCTGCATCTAAGTTACTCCCTAGTTTGCTACCAATTGATAAAAGAATAAAACAATCCGATTCTATTCTTAAATCTAGCATTAGATTAATTACACAATCAAACTAGTAACGTTCCTAGCATAATTATGCAAAAATCATAGAAAGCAATCATAGAAATTAAACCATAATCAAAGGAACTAAATAGAGAGGAAAGATCTCACAATAATGCTTGAAGCTCCATATTAATCTCGTTCAAGAACGGTTCAAGCTACAATCGGCATAGCAATAGCCAATTCCATAATTGAAATCTACGAAAACTAAACTAGAAAATGAAAACTAAAAAGAGAAGACAACAAGAGAGGAGTGGAGTGTTGGAGACTCCCTCTCCTTGTGGCTGCTGCCCCCTAGGTCCAAAAATCAAGTTTAGTATTTATACTAAGGCTCAAAAGTCAGCCGACATTTAGACCGACCTAGGGGTCGCGAGGTGCGGTACAGGTCGCACCGTGCGATGAGCTCCTGCCTTCGCAACGAGCTGAAGAGCTGGGCAAAACCAAGCAGGTCGCACCGTGCGAGCAAGCTCGCGAGGTGCGAGCAGGAGGTCGCGAGGTGCGACCTAGCTCGCGTGGTGCGAGCTGCTGCTACCGGGCGTGCGTGAGCCGGGCAGCCGGGCTGGAGCTGGGCGAGCGCTGGGCGATGATGCTGCTGGGCGCGCGCATGGCTTGCGGTAGTGCTTGCTTGCGATGGGCAAGCCGGGCCGGGTGTCGCCGGGCGCGCACATGGGCGATGCTTGTGCTGGCTTGCTTGGAGCTTGCGGTGTTCACGAGAGCTTGGCTTGGCGAGCTTGTGGTGATGCTTGGGCTTTGCTCGGTTCAAATGCACTTCATCTTGGAAGCTCGGAATACATGATGTTAACACAAATTATCTCGCAAAACTCCGAACTTCCGTTAAGAGTTAAATAAACCACGAATGTTAACAATTACAATCAAATCCTTAGCTAAGTGCACCCAAAGTTACGTAAATACTACGTGTAACTTGAGCGTATCACGGGACCACGCAAGATTTCGCTTACCCATGCACCAAGGCGCACGCCCAAGCGGATGGCTGCTTGCCCGTGCAGATCTGCGAACGAAAAGAACAACACCTTCTGTCTCGCGTGCACGCCCAAGCAAGATCCCGCTTGCCCGTGCGCCATAGCGCACGCCCGTGCGTGTTTCTGCTTGCCCGTGCAAGCTGCTACTCGGCTAAGTTCCGCGACTTTAATTATTTCCTTTTCTAGTTTTTGTAAACGACATTAGGTTTTATTAAAGATACTTTTTGGTAGTTTAGAGGGGAGGAGAAAAGATAGTACTACTTTTTAGAGAGCTTTTTGAGAGTAACCATTATTGAACCTTGTATTCTACAGGTTGGTTGCTTGGGATTGATTCATTCAAGTAAAGACTAAGTTTTTCTAATTTCCTCTCTTCCTTTATTATTATGTCTATTTATTTATTTCTCAATTGCTTTGTTATTTCAATTATGAGTGAGTAGTTCTATAATCTAGGGTTAAGTTGAACCCTAGCAATGATTAATGTATGAATTTCCCCATAATCCCAATTTTAATGTGATTAATTATCCTTGCTTGATTGAATTGTGCTTATTTTCATTATCATACTAGGGATAGGTGATTTTGAATTGATTCCTTATGTCTTTTTTTCAATGGGAATTGAATCTAGATGGATTTGTTGATTCAATCAAGAGTATGAATATCTCTATGGGAATAAGTAGATAGGATTACTAGGAATTTGTTTGTGATGCCATGTTTAATGTCTCTTTCTTGCATGATTCCATTGGAATATGTATGATTGCTTGTTTAGAGTAGCCATAGGTACTCGGGAGAGATCTTTGGTATTTTTAGGGTGCATTACTCCTTTTGGATTATTGATTATGTTATTTGGGATGAGAACTATTCTTGTATTACTCGTGCTAGTGGGGATACTTAATTTTAGATGCCTTTATTAATTGATTTTTCCTCGTGTGCTATTAGTAGTTGTTATAGTTTAGCGTTAGTATTAGTTCAACATCTCTTTCACCGTTGTTTGTCACTTGTTTAGTTAAATTGAGTCAAGATATCTAGTGTTTAATACTGTTTGTCTCTGTGGATTCGACCTTGACTTGCCCTGCTACATAGTTAGGAGGTTAGTTAGGAATTATCTTTGTTAGGTGCGCGACATGCCTATCACATCATATAAAATTTTCCTTTTTTTTCGAGCCATGTGTTCTTTTATCAAGAATGTATGTTCTTTTAAATTTAACTATATGTTGTTTTTTTATTACCTCCTTTTACAAATGGAGTAAGATATATATGTTTTTTTTAAGTACGTGTTTCATCTATCAAGAAAGACAATTCTTTCTAATAAGAATTTGACATTAAAATGAAAAGAAGATGGCATGAAATAAAAATGTATATTTTTTTTGAAATCCGAAACAAAAAATAATTTGAAAAAAGAAACACAGTATGAAATTTAAAAAGAATACGGCAGGGAATTATATTGATATGGCATGAAATTAAAAAGAACATCAAATTTATAAAAGCAATATGAAAAAATGGAATTGTTTTAAAAATAACATTGCTTTTTTTTTTTTCCCGATAAGAAGCAACTTACTAATGTTTCTTCAATGAAGATAAAAAAATTGAGCTATCAAACAAAATGGTAGATATTACTTGGTGAGGGAACACAAAAGATTCTGAAGATAGTTTAAGTAGAAAAACAAAAAAATCAAAGGAAAGTTCAGGAACATTATGGTTCAGATTAAAGGAACTCTTTAGATCTCAATGAGAAGAAAAATAGGTACCTATTGATAAGTTAAATAAAGTTCGTAGATGATTAGGAGATTCCATTTCTGCAATTATGATATGTTAAGGAAGGAAGAAAGTTAGGAAACTCTTTAAATCTCAATAAATATATGTTAAGATTATAACATAATTAAAATTAATTTCATCATAAGTGGAGCATAATCACCTAGAACTAATATATAACCAAGATCGAACTAGATTTATTCCATCACACAAAATTTTCAAATGTAAGGAAATCAGTTGGTTATTTTATTGAAACACTTATCGAATCATATTAATCATACTATACGTTTAAATATTGACAAATACAAACTTGCCGTGTTAAATTTCTTTAAATATCATATTCAGATCATGATATTTATATTGGAACTAAATAAATGTCTATAATACCCTTTTGTTCTAGAGATAGGCAATAGGTGAATGTCAAGTATAAATTGTAGTCGATGTTTTTGTTCAATTTGAAGTTGATTGTATGATTAGTGGGGTGGCTATGGGAAAAAAATTAAAGGGATGAGGGAGGTTTATATTTAATGATGGTTTACATTGAGTAGGGCGAAACAATATGAAAAATAGTATATGCTAAATTCTGATTTTACTATGCTAAGTTGCATAATAGAGGTGTGGTTTAGTGTGCATTTTGGTCGAGTAAGACCACTTTCTATTAGTAAGTTATGATAGTTATGGTAATCATACTTCCATTACTTCAGTTTAAATCCTTTACATTTTCGTTCTTTATGGATAGAAATTAGAATAAATAACTAAGTTCAGGTGTATATTATGCTATCACTGCTTTCTCAAAGTTGTAAATGTGTATGCTGAACGTGTGTTAGTAATCACTTTGGACCCAATCTTTAAATATTCATTATATGAAAGTTAATAATTTTTTGATGAGTGAGTCAATTTAATTTACTATAAAAGTAAAACAGGTTTAATTAATAGATGAATTATTAATAATCTTTGTTAAGACATTTAATTATAACATATATTTAACTTATAAGTAGTTTAAGATTTGTTTGACCTAATTGAAAACCGCTTTATTTGTTCTGGACGCAATCATGCATGGGATGTTTTTTTATTATAGTTGGACAAGCTTGCGTGCCACAAAATATACTACCATCGGGAAATAACTGGGATTTACTAATTCATAGAAGCCCTTTAATGAATATATCTAATGGTAAGACGATCATTTTGTTTACTACTATATAATGTTAACTATAGATTGTTTGATACTTTCTCAACCAGTTTACCTTCTACAACAGGTTTTTCGAGTGTTCATTGTTCAATGAACCAACAAGCTTCACAAATTGCAAGATGAAAAAGAAAATATTTGTTGAAAGACAAACGTGAAGATGTTAACAAGCAAAATCAAATTTTTGGTGCAGATGTAAACGATCAATATAATTTCCTGCGAGATGAAAACGTTGGTCATAAAAATAGAGCACGAGATCAGATGAGATGAAAAACGGCGAGTATAACTCCATAAGTATAGAGTATAACATCCTAAACTCAAATTAGATATGAGTGTATGAGTGAATTAATTAGATGTAATTGAGATTTCAGTTTGTTAATGAATATTTAATACTTTCTCTGTTCTTTATATAACATATGAGTTTATTTCACTTTTTAAGGAAATAAAATAAGATGGTGGGGTCGAACATAAGAAAAGTACTTATATGGGTGGGTAATTGATGAGAGTGTTAGTTAGATTTAGAAAGGGCAATTTAGTCCATATGACTAGCTTTTATTACCAAAAGGGGAACAGTTGCAATGAATATAAAACTACCTATAATAGTATATGTTGCACTTAATCAAGAACTAAGGAAGTAAACAAATGAAATAGAGTGTTCCTTGCCTAAAATTTATGTTGTTCTCTTATTCTTTAAAATAAACCCATAATTTTATTTGAGTAAAATAATGACTTTAAAATGACATGGGTTGTACAAATAATGACATCAACGTGATGTCATTTATCTCATGCCATTTGAGATTTTTTTTTTTTAACAAAAAAGTAGTGGTTTTTGGTTGTTACACCGGTGTAACTGTTGCATCCAAGGACTTATATAGTGTAACTTTCATTATAATTGGCTAATGTAAGAAAGGGAGATTTTATGAAGGAAATTTCGTGTATCCAATTGAGGATATCCCAAGTGTTTGTTCAAAAATGCTGATATTCTTGATAATAATGACTTTAAAACAAGGTCAGTTATCTATAAACTGCATTTCAATATATATAGCATGCATGTCTGAGATATGCAAAAGAAATTAAGAAATGTTTTAGAGATAAATTTTTTGAGGGTTTGGATTTGGGAAAAATCTTATTGCCTCTTTTATGCTGTTAAGTTAGGGTACAAAAATAAGAGAGAGAAGAGAGACGACAAAATAATAATGGACTAAAATAGCATTGTGGAATTCATTGTAACTTTTACTCATATCATAAAGTGAGGGCATTTTTATATTTTAAATTTTGCCTTAACAAAATCAACTACATTAACTATCTATTAGAGAGAAATGCAAAGTCACTTAACAATATAACTTAGGAAAATCATTGTTTTAGTATTTTGCAACACAATGAAAAAAAATGATAACTATATGTTACTTTTGCTTTTACTTTTATTTTTTTAACGTAAATTATGAATTATTTAATTTTCTACAAAAAGAAATCATATTTTATATAGCGTATTTCTTCTACTAATTTTGGTTAACTATGGTACATGGATAATCAAACATTCATCTTCGAGGGCATAGACATGTTCAAGCTAAGGGGCTCCAAATAAAAGGAGACTACACTACTAAAATGAGAATAAAAGAAGATGGAAAGACCATCAATTAGGCAATGGCAAGGACACGGGGTGGCTCAAGGAGCCAACAACAAGAAAATCAATCACTTTAATTTTTTAGCTGAGGAAAGGGAAATGATCCTATATAAGCTATAGTAAAAAACATATATTCAGTATTTCATGGAGAATCATTAAAAGGGGGCCTGAGTATGTCAATGAAAGAGGAGTAATATGGTATTTATACCCCGTATGACACTCATTCTGTCAAATGGAACAAAATTTCCCTTGATTGTGTTTTGCAATGACTATACATAAAAGTCAAAGATATCCCTATCACATATGGGTTTGTATCTCCCAAGTTTGGTTTTCAGCCATAGTCAATTTCATGTGGTCATTTCTAAAGTCACGGGTAGAAAGTGTATAATAATACTAATCTGTGAGAAAGAACATGAAATGTCTAATATTACAGCTAATGACATATATAAATAAGTCTTCTACAACCTAAGAGCGTCATGTATTTGCAAAACAACTTTATAATTAAAATAAAGGAGCATTTTTTGTCTTTCTGTGTAAAGTGCATCATTGGTGCTTTGTTTTTGGTTAAATATGTATAGGATTATTCTGTATTTCAATACATCATTGAAAGTTTATTAATTTGATATGGTATAGAGGTCAAACTCATTTGAGTTTCGACTAGTACATAAGCCTATATTTGATCGAGTAGACGTAGAGAATTTTTATATGCTTTTACTGTAGTTGGTATATAAATTAAACATTCTTATTAAACAAAAAAATTCCCGTGCATTTTTGCACGGGTCCAAAAACTAGTTGTAGGTATATTATCTCGGTGATGTTTTTGGATTCAATACACTACTTTATTAATTACGTGTACTACTTTTTACTAGAAATACTACTTTTTACTAGAAATACTACTTTATTGATATGTCCAAAAAACGTATAAAATTATTCTGAATTGGGCAAAGCTCCATTGCAGGTGGAACATCCCAACTACTAGATTATGGTTAGATTGCAATGTCAATAATACTTGTCTATTGACAGCCTCAAACAAGCCTAGGCCTTACTACTCTTCTTTGAGTAAATCTATACTTATTTTTTTTTCTAATACAAGTATATGCTGGTTTAATTTAAGGATAGAATCCCCACTAAGGACTTTGTTCAAAGGATCAAGGTTGGTCAATGGTTGTCGGACTCTCCTTCTACCCCTATGACACGTGACAGGGGTTTGATTCTCACCCCTTGAAGACAAAATTCTCCTTACCAGGATTAAAACAAAAAAGGACTTTGTTCGTAGATTTTTCCACCTTCTGTCTTCTTTATTGCAACAGAGAAAACATTTGTCATGATCTTTGAATTCAAAAGAATCCGAAATATTCTTGTTTTGTATAATGTATATTTTTTGTTACACCATTACACATGTCAAATAAGATTTATACCGAAAGAATGCCACTATTTCTTGCCACATACTCTACAGTTTGTACACTCTGAAGACATGAAGTTTAACAGTATAATGCTCCTACTTAATATACTGAGATTGGTATAATTTCTTTTGTTCCAAGAAATCTGCATTCTTTCATTCATATTGGATCGCTGACTTGGATTCTGATAAGCTTATTTTGTTAGTTGTCAGACCAAATCCAAATGGAAAAAGAGGATCATAGTGTGGATCTCCAACATTCATGGGGAGTTGATCAACAGTTTTAAACCATGTCCTTGGTAGTTTTCCATTGAAATCATAATCACCAAACAACACATCAGTAACTCCTTGGCCTTCTGTACCAGGCAACCACGCAGCAACTAAGGCATCAATTGAGGCCATGTAGGGCTCGATGACAATGGGCCGGCCAGAGATAACAACGACAATACACTTGATAGCCCCACAGACGTTGCTGATCACTGAGGGGCCTGGTTCTATCATCGTGAGTGTTTGACTATCTCCATCGTACTCTGCATAGGGAACCTCGCCTACAACGACGATGGCATGGGTGAAGCTGTTGGACTCGAGGAATTCTTTGTTTGGGTGTTCCTTGTATATAACTTCTGTGCTTGGGTGGACAGTGGATTTTACAGCATTCAAAATTGTAGTTCCTGCTCAAGTTTTAAAACAATATATATATGTTTCAGCTAGTTCCTATACATATTACATTCCCACTTATTTTGCTTTTAATGCAAGTATTTCAGTTTTAGCTTTGAGATTTCAAAAGGCGAATAATAACATCATAATTAGTGGCACCTATACTAGTCATGTTAATTGCTAAAAATGACAAACAAAAAACCAGAAATTACTTTTTTAGTTACAAATTTTTAGCTTACCTCTTGTACCGTTATTACCCGTAAACCCCTGCCATTTAGTTGTCCATCCACCACATTGATAACCCAAATTATGAGCATGGGTACCAGCTATTAGTATCTTTGATGTTCTTTTTGGAAGGGGCAACAATGGGCTATCTCCTTCTTTACCATTCTTCAGTAGTACTAGAGTTTTTCTTACCGCCTCTCTTGCCAAGTCTCTGTGAGCCTGCGTAATCGAAATTGAAAAATCAACTTGAAAGAAAACCTCATTTCCACTACTGAACTCGAAACCTGTTTATGTTCCTAACAATATTAACATGCGTAATGTAAACATGACAAAGGGGATATGATATATGTCCATTTTATTTGTTACCTGGCTCCCAAGCTCATGAACCAGACTATAATCAGAAATAGGGTGTTCAAAGAGACCCATTATGAACTTGACACGCAAAATCCTCTTCACAGCATCATCAATACGCTCCATATGAATATAATTCTTCTTAACCAAGTAGGTAAGAATATCAATGAATTCAGTATAATTGCAAGGGACCATAATCTGTAAATTTTACAGAAAAGTGAAATTAAGTAAGTACTAATCGAGAGACTAAAAACAAAATAATCATGAAGTTTACTTCAAATACCACTAACCATGTCTATTCCAGCTCGAACTCCTGCCAAGACAGAGTCTGTATAATTGGCATGATACGGAGTTGTCATTCTATCAAGTCCTTCCCAGTCAGAGATAAGCATCCCCTATTTGTTCAAAAGAATATAAAATGTGCATCATAGAGCAAGTCAACAACGTAAGAACCTGTACTCTCCCACCAAGTTTTTATCGAAGTGAAACTATTTTTACTACTAGAAGGTTTTCAGGAAGTGTTACACTCTTTATACAATTACTAATTTTTACAGATCAGAATGTAGTTTTACTGATTAAAGCAGATTCCTCACCTTGAATTGGAGAGTGTTCTTGAGATAACTAGTTAGTAAGTCACGATTGGCATGCATCTTTTTTCCATTCAAGCTAGAATACGAGACCATAATTGTCGCCACCCCTTTGCTGATAGAATCAAGATAGGCAGGCATGTGAATGTTAAATAACCCATTAGGGTCAATAACTGTGTTATCCTCATCAACGCCTTTAGTTGTTCCTCCATCACCCACAAAATGCTTAGCACAAGCTGCAACTTTGTCCCTTTTTTTAGGACACACACATATTATCTTAGTAAAATCTAGTAGTACGAAAACAATGTTACTGAAGATGATATCATGCAATATGGTGTAGTATGAAGTATGTATACCTTCCTCCAACATAAGGAATGCCATTTAGAGATCCTTTAGGATTTTCTCCCTGTAAACCGTAGATTATATCAGTCATCTCCTGCACAATCTGAGGATCCTCGCTGTAACTCTCGTAGCAACGGCCCCACCTCGGATCTCTACAAACCTGGCAATCATTTATCGACTGTGTGTTACTCGTCATTCAACTTCAGATATATTGATAAGGATGAATATGGCAAAACACCAAACCGTCTATTATGGAAGTGAGGCCCACACAAGTGCAATTGCCAAAATATTATACTGATAGATTCTTATCTATGTAGAGGTACTTACAGCAATACAAGGAGCAAAGGCGTATCTAATTCCTGTAGCTCTAACTTCCGCAGCAGTCGCGGCACCAATTCTTCTAATAAGGTCCCGATCTCTGCACCCAAATAAGTAATTATCATCATCAGAGATAGTAGCAGTATCTAGTATGTCTTGAGAGCGAGGAACGTTATCAAAGATAGTTGTTTTAATTATGTTTCTTTATATATAATGTTTGCAGTAGCAATGATATACTAAGGGATTTCTGTCATTGTACTATCATTACACTAGATTACTTATAAGCTTGGAATCAAATTATAGTTATTGTCAATTGGTTATAGCCTATAGGACAAAACCTCATTTTCGATGAAGAGTTATGTCCTTTTCTGAACTCTTATGTATAATACTTTACAACGATTAGCGATGAAGAGTTATCAACAATTAATTGGTTGCGAATTTGAATTTGCATAATAAGGAAAAGCAAACAGCGAAAAAGGTGTTATAGGAACTTGCCTAGCAGCTCCAAGACCAATGTTATGGGGGAATATAGTGGTATTGTAGACAATGCCATTTCCATGAACAGCATCAATTCCAAAAAACATCGGTATCCCCAGACGAGTAGCTAAGGCACCTCTCTGAAATCCGTTGATTATGTTGATCCAATCTTCAGCTTTAGCTCCTAGAAATGGCGCACTATCTCCCCCACTCAGCACACTTCCTGCATATATATATTAGATAACACTGGTTCTAGTAACTTTCCTAACTCACATAACTACCCAACTTGAAACCATTAATGACTGATCCACAACAAATGTTCAGCAGTCAAAATATTTGCAAGTCTCAAAATTTTCCAGACAAATTCCAAATTTAAATGGCTAACAAACCAAATGTACATAAATAACAAGTCAAATGAATACATGTACATGACTAACAAGTCAAATGAACATATGTACATATTAGTATATGTTCATTGGTATTGGTCTTTATGTTCCTAACATAGTGATTGATGTTCATCGTGCGCACCTTTCTCACCATACGGACGTGTGCACATACTAATTTGCACACTACATGGATGCATCCGCCCTGCTTGAAAGGGATTTGATAAAGAAAATTGTTTAAGCCAGTCAATAGTCGGCTTAAGGTCAAATTTAAATAGATTGACAATTAGAACCGGACCCTACCGACCATGTTAAAACATTTAGTTTTTTTTTTTTTTTTGAGTGGTGGTAGAGAGCGACTAAACGCATTGATGTAAACGGAATTTCATCCCGGGTTTTGGATATCACCTCTACAAAACTCTACCAACGAAGTTACATGTCATCCACAGATTAGACACATTTAGGTGAAATGAAAGCAGTAACAAATATTAAAAGTTACCTATTAAGTAAGTCTTCATGACATCATAAGAGGCGACAGAGATATCAATTTGAGTCATCTGACCTATCTTTTCATCCAAACTCATCCTGCTTAGAAGATCTTCAACTCGAACTTCAATTGCTTGATTCTGATCTTTGTATTTCATGTATGTTTCTGCCATTGCCGTTGACTTTTCATTCCTCAAAATCAATACTACTACAAGGATCATAAACCAAACTGGGAATATCTTCTGATACTTCATTGTTGATGATGGTCTATAACTACAGAATTTGCTGTTCTTCCTGCAATCCTGAATCTTTAAGTCTCTGGAAACAGTAATTCATAATGTATCAACAAAGCAACAATGATTATATTACAATTACAAAATAATAATATGAGTCTATGAGATGACCCTACAATTAATGTAAAGTTTTTGGCATACATACCAATAATGTAAGACAACTACTCCAAGAAATTAAAAACATTATAATAGTCCGTTGAATATATATTTTACTGAATTTAGAAGGTGAACAATGGTGTAAGAATTAAGAAAGAAGAAGCTAGAAGATGAGAATCAAAACTAAAATAATACTAGCTTGTCCATTTATCATTAGTTGCAATATATATTTTGGAAAAACAAACTTTTGTAGTACGTTTGAATTAATTGTCAAAGTTATATTATTAGAGAGCATAAGAAAGTGAGGTGATTAAATGGAGGAAGTTTTATTCAATAGACAACTTAAAGGCTCTGAAGGTGTTGGACCATATCAGAGAATTTCAAGCTCTTTCATTAATTTAATAGAGGAGTAATCGAAAGCCGTCATTTTCATTTTATATTAGTCTTAACAACAAATCCTTTATTACAACAAAAAAAATTATATATATCTTCCACGTTAATATGTGATAGAAAGTAGAAAGCCCACAAGAAAGAGATCATAACTCACAAGGCACCTATCACTTAGATTTTCCTTATATTGACAAGTACTAACTCCTTACTCCTTATATTGCCTTCACACTCTCCACCCAATACCTCCTTTACGCGAGTTGTGATTGACAATTTGACATCTAGTAATACTCGTTTGTTATTTTTGTAAAGGTAAGTAGAAATATAATTAGGAGACCCTCCGCATCCGCCCGAAGGGAAATCCTAATACATTATTTACAAGAATAGCGTGTAAGGTGTTGGGTGTATAACCCAAGTCTCACGTCAGAGAGATAAGAAAAAGTTGTATAGTTTATAAGAGTTCGCCTACTCCATTAGTATGAGGCCTTCTAGGAATGAGCCCAAAAACAAATCCGTGCGAGCGAGTCCCAAAGCGGATAATAAATGGCCTACATTAGGCTATCCAAATGGTTTGTTGCCTTGGTGAGTGAAATGGTATTATTTGTAGGAAAAAATGACATCAAATACTTTTTGTTTTGGCCCCTTTCGGGAACCCCGTGGTAAAAAGAATTTACTCTGGAAAGCCCTCGCACAGAGTCACTCACCCAGAGACCCAACAAGCCCCAATCCCCCCACACCCCACAACATTGAAATTTTTGCTTCCACTAAGATTTGAACATTGGTCTCCCAAGTGGGAGATAGGAAGCCATACCATTAGACTCAAGGGTCCTTGGTGATACATCGCATATATCATTACTAAAAAAACAATGTACCATTTTAATGCAAAAGTGATACTAATATAAGAGGACCAACATTGGTGCTCTCCAAGGAGAGAAAATGGAGAGCCAACTCTAGCTCAACATTGGTGCTCTCCGTTTGCTCTCCATGGAGAGCACTTGGAGAAATGATCTCCCCCAAGAGCATTGGGAGAGCATGCTCTTGGTATATCAATATGGCACATGTCATTGATAATTATTTATTTTCCTTTTTTTTGCTTTTTGATTTTTGAAAAAAATAAATTAATGAATTGGAGAGCTCATTGGAGAGCAATACCAATGTTAGCTATTTTTGAAGGGTGCTCTTGAGAGTATCTTGAGGAGAGAGAAAGTAAAAAATGGGTTGGAGAGTAATGTTGGAGAGCTATACCAATGTTGATGCTCACCACGAAGTGGTACCTAAAGACTCGACCATGCACACACTAAATGATTATACAAAATTAGTACTCCATATAAATAGTTCTACTAAACGTAGAACCAAATCTCATAGGAGAGTCCTTTTAACAGATTAAACTCTTTATAATTATACAGTAAAAGATTGTGAATTTACTCGTCATTGATTTCAACTAAACGTAGAAGCACAAAACCAATATTGATAGAACTTAAATTAGCTAATAGAAGTAGATGAGAGAAAAAAGAAAAGAGTATACCGAACTTCCAAAATAAAAAGGCTCGCAATGCAAAGTACCTGGTGAAAATGGAGGGAAGACAAGTGTGTTTGGATTCCAAGTGTATATTGTACAATTGTTGATATGGGGTCCTATATATACAATATGATCATCGTCGCTTGCCTTGCTTAATGGTCCAATTACTCGAGATACAATTCCAACATATCACTTTCCACTTTCCAATTAAGAAGAAAAGAATAAGGGACCTCGTACCTCCTACGTGTCCTTATTATCCTTTTAAGAATGAGTTGCAAATACGTATAATTATAAATATTTGACTAGGAAATGTCTTCTTGTCCACTTGTTAATGGCTTAATGCTTTGATTCTTGGTATAAGTCAGCTTTTCGATACAATTTACCAATTTACAACATCTATCTTACAAAATTACAATGGGAGGTTAGATGTACATCAGTACATGTAATGCACGGGATCACCTTCTTATCCAGAAAGTCACCAACGCCTTGCTTTAGTTAACTGTAACACGAGCTTAGACTTTTGTGTGGTCTGACTTTTTAAATTTTTACTTTATTTTGGATAAATTGTTTGGTTTAACTTCAAGACCCGTCTCTACCTTCTAATAGTCAGAGTCTATGTAGCAAGCGCAGTACTTGTTCAAGGTGACGTATCCGTACCCTCGTAAAGTTTTGAAATCTTGCTGTTTTCCGTCTTGTTACCCAAATCCAAACCTGTACCCATATCTGTCTATGTGCAACCTAGGTCAAAGTAGCTCAACTGCTCAAGCTTGAAGCTACAGCTTCATACATAACGTTGGAGCCTGTGCTACAACTTCATACATAACGTTGGAGTCTATCCCTAAAAAAAGTTTTGAACATAAAAAAAATAACCAAAAGGATTAAGTGGTTTATATAAGCAAAGAGACGTAAAACATTAATATAACTCCATTTGCTCCCCGTCAAAAAAAAGTAACTCCATTTGCTAGGGCACACCACACCACCATTTTCTTTCAATCTCTTTTTTGCTAACAAATTTTTTGTCGTTTAATCATACTCAAAATACAACGGAGATTTGAGCACGATGTGTTGTTATAAATCTACATTTTAATTGATTTGTTGGATGAGTCAATATAATTAGCTCCTTATATTGATTGTTAATCTCATTTAAGTATTCATTATCTGTCTGAAAAAGCAATTTGTCGTAAAATGATGGCACACCTTTTCGTTTCCAACATGCCTAATATACAAGAAAGCGGAGAGCGATAGATAGACAAGAAAATATAAAGTAGCATCATGTGGTCCGAATGAAAAAGAGAAAAAACAAATCTCAAATATGGAAAATATGTCAATATTAAGATTATTATGAAACATCAATTTCAGAACTTATTAAGCTTATTGTGAAATTACGGGAATGTATAGATATTTGTACGGTTATGTTTATTTGGTTGGCAATGGCTGCCTGGCTGGTACCTACAATTAGCCATGACCAAAAGTAATGTCCCATTAATAAAAAAAAGAAACAACTTTAGGGGTATAAATAATCCCATTATAACTTTTTAAAAATGATTGTGGATATGTAAGCCAGCGGATGTAGCACATAAATTTTGTTTTAGAGAGAAAAAAAATAAAAACCTCAACTTCCAAGATAGTACTTTACAACTACTAGTATATGCAAAAAGATTTGAATTGGTGGGAGCAAGAAAGCAGGTTTAATTACTCCTATATGATACAGATTAGCAGGAACACCCACATTAGTAAAGTTCTACAATTTAAATAAAGAACCGAAGTGTTCGCTGCTTATTAAAGAGATGGAAAGTAAAAAAAAAACACGAGGGGAAAGAAAGGTGATCAACTTCCAAATTCAGCAATGCTATGCAATGCAGGCTTCCATTGCCCCACACCACCATGATGCCTACTCACGCGTCTGCTGCTCCTGCTGATCCCACTCCCTGCGTCCTGCTCTATCTGCAAGCGAATGAATATAGGTGATCACCACTACAACTCCAAACAAATTTCTCAATGCATCCTTAACGAAACAAATCCGATATAAAATGGGAGTTTCTCAACTACAATTAGGATGCGTTTTTCTTCAACTGAGTTCCACTTACTTGAATTTATCTTTACTTGTTTGAATTATTAGACCTATATTGGTGCTACCCAAGTTCAATCACGGCTTAACAATCAAAGCCGGTTAGGCTCGAGCAGAGACCAACATTACTTTACTCGCCAAGTTACATAATTACTGTCGGTTAATGCCCATTATTAGCTTAATAATGGGCCTACACGTGTCTTCAGGATCATCAGTCCTTGGGGGCTCAAAGGCCGTAACTTCTATTTGGGCTAAGTACAATGGGCTTTGTACTATTGGGCCAAGCGAAGACCAACATGTGGACCAATTGGATTTCTTCTTGCCACTGGGCTCAAGAGTCACTGTACAATAACCATCCTTTCACCACTCAAGATACTTCTTGAACCCCAAAAATTATAGTTTATCTAGAGATATCGGTACATTTCGCCAACTTAAGCATAAGAGGGGTTTTCCTCATACCTCAGTTAAACCTCTAAGGTTAGCTTGCATGTTCTGTTTTACAGCCATTAGAAAAAGATCCAGTTGGCTTGGTGACTCCTACCTATAGTTATTCCTTAGAGAACTAAGACCTAAACTTATCTTAACTTATACTTTATCCGTTCTATTTCAATTGCAATATATGAGTTAACACTATTCATACAATATTATGGGGTCCTGTTAGATTTGTCTCGATATATACATCTAATATGTCAACTTTTTATAGTATTTACTAAAACGTAACTAGAGATGGTAATGTTTAAATTTGTACATTGACAAGAGTGAAAACTCATATGTTGTAATAACAAAATAAACGGAGGAAGTATAAGTATTTATCATCTGAACTTATCTTAAATTATTAAAACTTATTGTAATTGTAAGATGTAGTAGGTTAGCTGTTATTAGCTCTAGACTTTACTTATCTAAACTTATTGATTCTGAACTTAGCTAATCTAAATTTAATAGCCATGAAAATAGCTTATTTGAACTCATATAGCCTAAAATAAGGGACCATAAGATGAGGGTTCCATAGAATTATTAGCCTTTGGTCAAGAAATGACAGGTATGACGAGACATTTCAATTTTTGTCTCCTGCTCTACAGTCTACATACCAAATTATTTAGCCAATAGCCAAGTCATTTCAAATAATCTGGGATGGATCTTAATAGTTCCCTCATGTCCAAATTCACATGTCCAAACTTCACCTATCCAAACATTTACACAAAGAAATGGAGTGAATGAAGCTAAGATGAGAAGGGGCAGTAAAGGACTAGACATGCTGACATGCACGTGCACTGCTTAAAGCACCACATAAAATGTCACTTCAGGTGGAAAGGTCACACTTGCTCTGTTCCAATGGTCAGGATTATTGAACGATCAATACCAGCCATATTCGCGTTAGATAAAAACATTATGATTGTGGAGAATTCACAACTCTTTCTCATTAGAAAGACAAATTTCAAGTGGATCCACAATTCCACATCCACTAATTTGCACACCTTTTCATTTTCTTAAATGGTCGATACAAGGGATCCTCATCCAGCATAGTATTTAATAAGGAGATCAAATTAATAAGTTCACGATTTTTCTAATTTGGAAGTTTTCCCTTTACTTCTTGGAACTCTTCCCCTATCTTCAACAGGGCAAAACCAAAATTCTTCACCTAGAAGACTATGTGGGATCGCCAATGCTAAGAGTCTTTGCAATTGATCAACATCACTAGCAATAGCCAATAGAGAAATGCCAACTACTAATAGCTAGAATTCTTTTTTGAACACTAATCATCTGATGGTACTAATTAAGTAATTTTGAGGACAAGTATAAGGTTTCAAGGTATCACTAAATGACTTCACAGTACCAATATAATTTTTATCGTAGATTTGAAACTTTCATGGTACCAATGTACATCAAAAACCAAATTTGATATTGAGAAGTGTTTAGTTGGTACTCCGTGCTAGAAAATTTTCTAATAATAATACTTATTGTATAGTAAAAAGTGTTTAATTAGTATTTAGTACCATAAATATCTGATAGAGATGGATATAGACTTAAACTATTAGTAGTTAAGCACTCATGGAGTCCTGGTGGCTAAGCTTTACCCTTCAGCTTCATGTTTCCTACATGATTGAGTCAATTCAAACCTCATACTCATGAAAGAGGGCACTTTGAGACACGGCATTTCAGTCACATAAGCATGGTTTAAGACTACCATATGGATGATAGAGTTATACAGATTATTCTTAGTCTAAATATTTCATAACAACGAAAAACACAATTCAAATGCATACTTCATATACCTTCTCCTAAGTCCCCTGTATTCTCAAAATATCCTACTTACTTGCATTTTGAGCATAACACAACTATTAATCGGCAAATTAAAGCTCATAATGTCTATCATCTATGTCTATAATAAAGTTTTCTTTCAAAATAAGCTAAACAAAAGTGACATAAGACCAGTATTGTTTCTTTAAACAGGAGTATATCAACACTAATAAAGTTCATAATTCAAGACCAAGGGATGTTTGATTTGACATATGAAAGCATGGAAAATGGAACTCCTTGAAACTAGAATGTAGAGAATTGTAAAGTTATTTAGTTGATAAAAACACAAACATGAGGAAGTTACTTAACTAATAATATCAAATGTAAGTGAAATACAACTTTAATAAGATTCATTGAGTTACAAAATTATCTTAAATATGTTCCGCTAAGCGATAATTTTAGATCGTACACATCATACATGTAAAAACCAACTTCTATTAAAGAAAACGTGCTACATTCGATCAAAGGAAAGCAAATAAGCAATCATCCCTAATTAACTATAATGGTTTCCCAAAAACCTAGGTAGATAGACAAAATCATGATGTACACGCTCTTTTCATAAAGTAATAAATAGATCAACTATTCTCCAACGTGGACCACACCAGCATCAGCATGCAAGATTGCCAGTTTGCTACACTAACACAGTAACACATACTCTTGTGGCGTTTTGTTTAGAGGGATAAGGAAAGAATGATAGAAATAAGAGAAGAGGGATAAAATTCCTCTTATACCATCAAAATTATACTTGGGAGAAAGACATTTTTATGGTGGTCCTAATAAAGTTGATTATGCAAATCTAATGTATTAGAATAATTCTGAGTCCATATCTTAAAACTTAACTAGTAGTTTGGCCCTAGCTATCTCCGGGTCAGTTACAATTATCAGATATATTATTATCCATAAATTTCATGATTTATTGTATTATCTTCTCGCAATTTTCTGTCTAGTGCGAAACTGAAATATGGACGTTATGACATGATAATTTTTTTTAAAAAAAAATTATAAGGGATTGGGGATAAAATAACAATTTCAATGGAATTGCAGTAACAGAATAGTATTACCTTAATTAAAGTGTTACAGATCAAAAGGCTTGTTTATGTCTTTATAGTTACACATAATTATAAGATTTTATTATGTTTTACTTTGAAACATTAAACATTGCAATTGTAGTGAATTGGTGGTTAAACTCTCACATTTCATTTTAAAGGTCATGTGTTTGAATTTTAGTAGTAGCTACACATTGTTAATATTTTTAAATGAGATCATAAAAATTTGCATTAGAAACTTGAGAAGAGTGTCAAGTGGTACATACACTAGAGAGTGTTATGTAGCATTGTTCCTTAGATAGAACGAGTAGGGATAAAAAGTGATATTTTGGTTTTTTTATGTAACTTAATTTCAATAATATTCCCCACCTATGTTAAACACAAGAGGAAAATGTTTTTCTTTCTATCTCACCGACTAATTCCATATCCTTATCAGTTATCAGTTTATCCCTCATATTGTATATACCTGTTGCCAAACGCCCTCCTAATTCATAAAACAAGGATTATATCCAAGTGAAAGTGAATTTAACTCTTAAATCATACGTAAACAAGGGATTAAAATGGACAAATACCTCTTTATGATCGAGTTTAGATCTCCGCGAATCAGATTTCAGAACGCCACTTTCCTTAAGCAATTTCCCTAATTTCACAGATTTCTTAGCCGCAAACTCCTTTATAACATCTACAGAACCCAAAAAAAAAACACAAATATTACCAATGTTACACTAATGTAACACGAAAATTCTCAAAATATGATTTTTTTTTTTTTTGGCAAACCTTCAAAAGAGATGAGACGATAAACTTGGCCAACGTGCAAAGTATCAGTAGGCTTAAGAAGTTTAAGTTGGTGCTTCAAAGGTGGAGGATTAGAAGATTCAACAACTACGAGCGCAACGTAGTGGCCAGGATTCGAACACATGACCTCGTTAGCGCTGATCGACCAATACATTTTCTCAACCTTACCATTTCCCGGGTGTTGCACCACTACCGCCGCCGCCTCCGCAGCCTGACAATTCCCCATTTGTCTTTATTTTATTTTAAATTGATCGGAAAAACATAAAATTGGATTTTGAGTGAAGAGAGGAATTTAAATATATATAAAAAAAAAAGAGTGCGTGTTTTGAGGAGGAAAAGGAGATCAATAATGATAAAAGAAGATGAGAAAATTGAATTGAGAATAGATGGATGTGACTTTGATAATACAGCCACTTGAAAAATACTAGTATCAAAATAATAAATGAAATTAATTGCGGAATATCGAGAAAACCTGAAGATCTGACAAAAATCTATAGTTTCCTTTTTGGTTCTTTATTTTTTTAGGGTTAGGAAGTGGCAGAATTCTAGAGTAGAGAGGTATTAATCGGGATGAAGTGAAAGAGAAAGGATGATAATGTTTTTCCCGTGTTGCTTTGGTTATGGTTTGCGCTATATTAGGCGGGAAAGAGGAAGATGCGAAGTGATGTTATGGTAGTGAGTTCTTACTAGTAGTGTGGAGAAATTCGTTGCATCTATTTGTAAGCCACGTAATTGGAGTCTAGTGCAATTTTATCGGTATCAAATACTCCCTCGGCTTTTTAGATGTAACATTGGACTCTTTTCACATTTGTTGAGGGACAATTTGACCGACAATATCTCTGATTGTATAAAAGTAAAAATTATAAAAAATATATATTTGGAAAGTGTATATATCGTGACGAATCAAACAAGATCACACATGACCTATATATTTTCTTATGTATAAATAACAATTGATGATCAAAGTGTATTGGATGAATAGTGCCCAAAGTCAACATGTTACATCTAAAAAAAGGAGTACATTTATAATTAGTACCAAAATGAAGAAGAAAAAAATCCGTATCTAAAATTCCTTCCAAATGTACCATCTTAGTATTATTTGTAAATTTTACGGTACCGATTAAAAATATATATATTATTACCAGTCTATTGATAGACATCGTATCAAATAGATGCCGATAACAAACTAGTAGTGAACGAAGGTAGTGTGGCACTTATAAATACAGGAGAGAGGAGTGTTGGTGATAGTTGGACGTTAATTGGAAGAATTTGGCCTCAGGCTTTTCCAAACATAAATTTGTGGCACTTCTTTGGCATAAGACCTCTCGATGTCAAAAAAAAAGAAAAAGAGTATAAGACCATGTTCGATGCTCAATTTAAATCTTATGAGATCCAAGATATGTAGATCTTAGCCAATTATAAAATTCAAGAGTAGTATGACTTGTACTCTAGATAATTAGCAATGGATGTACAGATATGAAAGGGCGGGGAATATACGTTAACAAGCAATGGTTAATTATCAAGGTAGCTCCGTACAGCGAAATCTAATGGATTGCAATGTGTATTATCAAAGTATAAACTTTATGACTTTTGTTAACATGTAATCAAAGATGTAAATGGTCAAGATTATTTTGGGACTATACAAATATTGAGACTACATTTAGCCTTATTATAATTCCAGCAAGTTTTCTCTGTTTAATTGAAAGTGGTATAATTTTAAAGACTAGAGAGAACTTCTCACCATAAGTGATAGTGTTACACAGGTTTAGGTTAGATCGTTGTATTTGGTTTAACTACACACGAAGAGGCATATCAGTGTATCACATTCCCTGGATTAAAAATACATGGGCTTGAATTTAAGACATCATGTTCAAAGTATGGGAGTTTGTAACATTATAAGCTAGGGGAGCGTTGGCAATTGGCATGGGGATTTAGGTCGATCTGGGAGTGTACCCTGTAGACACTTGAAAATGTATATTCCCTTGTGTTTAATCTGTGTATTGTATGAGGACAATGATTACTTACCTTTACCTTAGAGGATTGCCTTCGAAGAGTCCAATATGGGAACCAAGTCTACCACCAATTTAATATGATACTTTCCTGTTTTTATTACTTATGTCATTTTGACTTTTTACGTATTCAAGATCATATTATTTAACTAATACTTCATATTTGCACCGTTTTATTAACTCCAACACACTTATTTGAACATTAATATCACTAATTGCATATAATTAAAACTTATAATAAGTTGATATTTGGAATCCTCGTAATGAATTTAACAAGGTGCCACTTGACTATGTTTTTTATTATATAATGGTGAGAAAAAGTTTATCAAAGTTGGTTGATACTAGTGCCTAAATGTCAAATGGTGCAAATAAAAGAAACAGATGAAGTAGATAAAAACAATTTTATTACATAACGTATCATATGGTGATTTGTCTTAATGTGTATTTTCATACTATCAAAATTTTATAATATTAAGGAAAATTTGTCAAAAAAACCTTTAAAGGTTCAATTTTGCGAAAAAAACCTTCTAAAAGCATTCTTTGCGGAAAAAAAACCACAAACTTAATTTTTCTTGCAAGATGAAACATATTCCTATTTTTCGGTGTGGTTTATGAGATACATAGGGGTGGTCTTGTAGCTTAATAAAAATAAGGGGTTAAAGAATAATAGAAGGATCAAGACGGAATTGAGAAAAAACAAGCCGGAAAATGGGAATAGGTTTCTTCTTGCAAGAAAAATTAAGTTTGTGGTTTCTTTTCGCAAAGAATGCTTTATAAGGTTTTTTTTGCAAAAATTGAACCTTTAAAAGGTTTTTTTGACAAATTTTCCTAATATTAAACAATAGAGGATATAAATTGTAAAAGTTATGCATTGGCATATATAAAAATTGGGGGAGTATAATTGAAATATTTTTTATATTAAATATATATATATATTGTCATACAAGTTTCTAAGTGATACTAGTGCTTAGCTGGTATTAAAGTTTGTTGAAGTGGTATTACTTTCTAAAACGATTTGATCCGGTGATCCCCCATGTGCATGTTAATATATCTCTATTACAAAGGGAAAGGGGGAGGAAGATGGTGTCCCTCCTCAGAAAGTCCTAAATTACCCTTAATTATCTAATGAAATAAAAAAAAAAAAAAAATTACAAAAGAAAATAATTTAAGAACCCTTTCTCATTTCAACTTGACATTCTAAACAAGTTAAAAATGGTATATGCATCAGATATTCCAATCAAAGAATTAAATGGACAAAATATCTTGACCTTTTTTATAAGAAAAGGCGGTATATATGACGTCAACTTGAAAGTCTCAAACACTCATTACCCTCGATACTCTTTAATTCGACCAAACCATTTCATTATGACTATTCTTTTTGTTCAAAATTCATTCACAAAATATTAATATTAAAAATCACTGAAAACCTTTGTTAGTTTTTTTACATTAACGAATTAATGTATCTAAATTCATCTAACTATTAATCTTTCACATTTTAAGCGTAATCATAACTACGATACGGATGGAGTATATAATAGAATCAACAAGTTTTGAAATTAATACACGCATTGCGTGCATATAAAACTAATACTAGAATATATGAAGGAGTTTGGTGGTACCATAAGATGATGTTCAACATTTCAAGTGGTATTAAAGAATGTTCTATAATCTATAGGTACCACTTCTACTTTTGGTAGCATTACTTTTGCTTCGAGTAGAATTAAAAGAGTTCACAATAGTACTAAGAAGTTTTTGGTGGTAATAAAAGATGTTCTACTAATTTTTTATTCTACCAGTATCATATCATTCTTGTGAGAGTCCACACAGTGACACAAATACATACTATAGATTTAAAATCACAAGTATATTAAATTACAGATTTAGATTTATTAATTCTCTTTGTTGGTGCAAGAAATTTACCATCATGACTCAACATTTCACCTAAATTTAGGCAAAAAAGCGAACTATTACATCAGAGAATTACTACTAGTAGGAAAGTACCTAAATTTGCAATGCTTAGTGGTTAGACAATGTTAGTCTTCATTGATTTTTACCAATCTATATTGTCCACCTATAAATCTTAGCAACTAATAATGCGTCCAACCAAAAAATACATCTACCTTTGACGGCCATAAACAGAAGTCTTAAGGCATAACTGAATAAGTGACATGCGGTATGTTATACTATCATTCACATTTGCAACAATATACTAGTACAGTAAATGTCAATTTGCGTCGGACCTGGGACCCCCATTTGCGTCGGACATTAGTCGGATGGCACAGGTCTCGTCGCGTATGAGAAGACAGGATCTACGTCGGATAAGACACGACGTAGTTAATTGGATATTTGCGTCGGACCCACCAACCCCACAGCAGGATAAGACACGACGCAGTTAATTGGATATTTGCGTCAGACTCACCAACCCCAAATCGGCCAAGCCCCATTGCGTGCATGCAAGGCTATATGCGACGCAGATGATAGCATTTACGTCCGCATATAGCACCGCAGCGACGCAGATGGGGCTTGGCCGGGTTGCTTGCACATACCATCCGCGTCGCATGCAAGGCTTATATGCGACGCAAATGACGTATCATCCGCGTCGCATATAGCACCGCATGCGAGCAGAATATGTTTATTTGGCTTTTTTCAGCTTTTTTTTTTTTTTTCCAGCTTTTTTTTTTGTATTTTCAAAACTAAACAAACATTATGTTAATAATTATGAGCAGAAAATTCGGCGGAATCTCCTTTGTAATTTGGACAATCCAAGAAATCGTTAGGAAAATTTGCATATATATAACCAAAACCTGTTTCAAGACATCTCAATCAAGCAACCAATGTTGCAATCAATCAACCAACAAGGTTCAAGCAACAAAATATTATTCTAACCTACAAATACATACACTAACCATCAAGCTTAATTTGCTTCGTTAATCGACCCGTACAAAGTATTCCGCAAAAAGTTCTTTGAGGTCGTTGATCTCATATATGGAGTATGGCTCAAGACTTGACGCAAAAGCCTAGAAATATATTAAATTAGTTAATATACTTTAAAATTCTATAAGTATAAATAACGAATTTACAACATACATATACCTCATACAAATTCTTTGTATCATAGTAGTAGCGAATGATTAGAAACATGTATCTCATCACGAAATAGCCGCATTCCACTCCTCCCGATTGTTGAGCACACTACACCAAATTTAAGATATAAGTTAGAATCGAAAAAAATCCTAAATAGAATTATAATGGGTACGGGGCTTCTCTCATCTCCACTTTTCCATTGAACAACTTTTTCTTCTTACGAAATGAATGATCTAAAGGGAAGCCATGTACGATAATGCAAGTATACATTCTTCCCACAATGACGTAACCGCTCATCAATCATATCCTCATCACAAACAGGGCATGCCTTTGCTCCTTGAACCGTATACCCTGACAAATTCCCATAAGCCGGGAAATCATTAATCGTGCAAAATATCATGGCACGTAATGTGAAGTCAGTTTTCGTATACGCATCGAACATCGAAACACCTTCACTAGTAGAAAAATGTAAATTTGCGTCCCCTGGATTTGCGTCGGATATTTAAAGGAACCGACGCAGATATATCATTTGCGTCGGATAGGAGATTGATCCGACGCAAATTATAAGTAATGTGCGTCGGATTGGCTACAGCATTCGACGCAAATCACTACTGCAAACGGGAAAAAATGAGTTGCGTCGGATGGGGCACGAGATGCGATGCAAATGATGGGCCATGATTGCGTCGGATAGGCCACTACATGCGACGCATATCATGGGCTTTCATTTCCTTTTAAGATGTGGTAGGCGCACTAGTACGAGAATGGACGATTTCGCGTCGGATGCGAGGGCGCTCATTTGCGCTCGGACATGGGTCCGACGACACATGCCTCGACGCAGATCGGGATACAGGATCTGCGTCGGACAATAACGCGACGCGTATAATTAGATATCTGCGTCGGACCTACCTACCATGCGACTTGCGATGACTCCCGGCCCTCGTCACGCAAAGAAAAGACTCATCTCGCTTGTCGCATGAAGAGTAAAGTTACTTCATCTCAAGGCCGCATGTAGTGCTATGTGCGACGCACATGAGGCTTAACCCATGATTTTCACTCCTTTGTTTATCAAATCTCAAAAAGAAAAAAAAAAACAAATCCAAGAACTACAAGAAAATCGAGAAATGGGAAGATGAAAGTAACTTAATTTTCATTAAAAAAAATGTAATTTACAAATATGGCTTACAAATTTTACCGGATTTAAAAAAATAAAATTAAAAGTAACTTACAACACTAGAAATTTCCTAAAGAATGAAAACTAAACCTAAAATCTAGAACCTTGCTTGAAAATCTCATTCTTCAACTTTGCACTGATGTAGACTTCTTGAAAATCTGGTACAAATAGCCATCAAACATAAAGAAAATTTTAATTTTTAAACCGACCATTAAATTAATCTAGCAAAAATGCTTTTTATTTTTTTAATTACCTTTCTATTATTCTCGCAAACAAGTACAAGATGAACATCCATATTCTTGTTGATCAACCATCTCAACATCATCTTCGTCGATAAATTCACGATCAAGAAATTCGATGAATTCCCATTCATCTTCAATATTTGCCCCTATTTTCCCAAATACAAAAATGAAAAAAAAAACAGTGGTATTTTAATTAGTAAAAAGTAAATTAAAAAAGAATAATCAAAAGAGTGAATAAACAAAAGTAAGAGTTTGCCGGAATACCGACGAAGTTCCCTGTTCGCGATTGTACTCAAGATCTTCAATTTCGCTCGCTGCTTGATGAAGGCAAGAATTTGAGCGTGAAATCGAGTGTTTGTTAGGAACACCGACGAAGTTCGTCTGAGATGTTGAGCGTGAAATAAAAGGAGACGAGTTCGTCGGAGATGTTGAGCGTGAAATCGAAGGAAATGTTGCAAGATTGAATTGAAATCGAGACCTGTGCCGTCGGATCGAAGTCTAACGCAAATGGGGGTCCTAGGTCCAACGCAAACTATTGATTTTGTACTAGTGTTCATCCCACAACAATTTCAGATCTTGAAGGAGTGGGTCAAGATACACATTTATGTCGTTTGCGGGTTGCTTAGGACCCGAAATAAGAAGCGATAGCAGAATAAATTTACGCTTCATACATAACCAGGGGCAGATTATAAATGGTCACTAGAATCGGCCAAATGCTATGTTGGGTACCTAGTGTGCCAAAAGGGTTCATCCCATATGTACAAAGTCCAAGCCTAAGATTTTGAGGTTCTTTACCAAAACTCGCTAACTTTCGGTCGATATTTCTCCATTGCGGAGAATCGGCCGGATGTCTAAGCATCTCATCTTTTTCCTCTTGTCCGCATGCCACCTTAATAATTTAGCATTATTTTCATCCGAAAATAAACGCCTAAATCTCGTAATGATTGGAAGATACCAAAGAACCTTCGCCGGAGTTTCTTTCTTTCTCACTCCCTCATCGATCATTCTCTTTTATCTTGTATCGAGACTCTCCACACCTTGGACACTCACCCAAATCCTTGTACTCATTTCGATACAGCGCACAATCATTTGGACATGCATGTATCTTCTCATATTCCATACCTAATGGACACAACAATTTCTTTGCCTCATAGGTAGAGTTGGGAATGAACATTCCCTTCATGTGGTAATTCTTGTAAAAAAGTGAACAACTCACTTAGACTTTTATTTGTCCAACTATACTTCGATTTCATATTGAACAATGTGAGGATGCCAGAAAGTTTAGTGAAATTCTTACACCCCGGATACATAGGTTTGTCCGCTGCACTTAGAATACTATCATACATATGCGGACGATCGGTTCCTTCATCCTCCAAATTGTGCAACATCTCATCTACCCTATCGGCTATCATTTTCACCAACTACCCTATCATTCTCATTATCATCCTCTCCTTTTTCGATACCAACCTCAACCTCATCATCAATGTGATCAACATGTAAATCATCACACAAGCTAGTGGAGCTCAAACCCTGATCATAAAACTCTCCATGCCATGTCCACCTAGTATAGTTACTCTTAAACCCACGACGAATCAAATGATCCTTAATTTGATCCACATCACGATACCCCCTAGAGTTATTGCAATCACAACAAGGACACAAGACTAACTTTGACCCATTCCTGCGATTGATGTTCTAACGCAACCCCGATAAATTCATCAACCCCTTGTAGAAATGTAACCGAAACCGATAACCATACATCCAGTTTGATCCATATTTATACACTCGAGACACCAAACAAGAACACAATCGATCACATCATTCAAAGTGTCTTATCAAATGCGATCATGAACATTTGGGTCCTTATCACTCCAACCTAACCCATCCTTGAGTTTCTCATCTCACTAGTGAATGAACATTTGGTTTTCAATTCTAAGAAAAATCCAAGATGACACTTCCCTACAGTTCTCCAAGTACACGATGAAGATAGTGGGTAAACTATCAACATATGTACCTAGAGAACGCTTAGTGGAAATGAGCTAGATCTTTCTTAGAATCGAAAACCAAACATTCATTCACATCCTAAGTGAGATAAGAAACTCAAAGACAGTCCCAAACGGATCTATTCAAGACTTACTCCTGAAGAGTAAGCCTCGAACGGGTATCTAGGCCAATTTATGCACATTGCAATAAAACAAAGACAAACCAATCAATTCCTTAGGTTTCCCTCCCCACCCCATTAAGGTATGTCCATATCTCAATTGTTTAACTAATTAACACAACAATCCACTGATTCATAATTCATATATAACAAGACAATAATTTCATAAGAAATCCATCAATTCATATGCTTTCCCAATCACATAACCAAACCATTCCTTAGATTTCCCGACCCCATATAGGTTTGGTCATAATTCAACATTATAGGGACAAATAAAACAAATCCACATAAAGCAAAAGGTATAATATATACCTCTGCTCTCAAGGAGCAACGAAGACAAGCACAAATGAGGTGAACTTGGAGCACCGACAAGCCGATAAGTATAAGATGAAATGTGGCAATCGCATTAGGGCATCAACCAACTCACAAATTAAATAGTGATTAAGTCATAACTCATAAACATCAACTATCCAATATTAAGACATTACCTAATTAAAGATTAAGAAACAACATTAAGATTAAAGTAGAATTGTTAAGATCAATGGTAAAAAAACAAGAATGACTTGTGAATATAATTATATAGTAGCAAGATAGTATTGTAGAGCACTATAAACTATACAAATTCATGAGCACTATAAACTACAAACATCCTAAATTCAATCTTAAAATTCATTTCACCCATGTTTATCATGATGACTTGAATCACTAAATGTTGAATTTCACAACACGAACAAATAATGCACTAAAAGTTCAAGGTTTACTTCAATTCAAAATGCCATTTACACACTAAAAAATTGCATCTACAAATCACATTTTTCACATACTTTCGCTCTACAATCACTCTACTAATACAATCACAAACTCCTTGATTAAGATCTAGAAAAAAATAAGACATAAATTCAAAAAAAAAAAAAGACAAAATATTGAGAACAAGAAGATTGATAAAAAAATACATGACTTACATTGCCGTTAGCCAAGTGCTGGGCAGACACTGAACTGCAGCATCGGCGGTAAGACGGAGTGCAGCGGCGAGATTCGAGCGCAGTGCTGGCGGGGCGAAGTACAAGAATGGCGGCGAAGTGAGAAAAAAGAATGAGATAAGTGAGACAGAAAGAGGAGAAACCAGCAAGGGACTCGCCGGAGTGCGGCCGACGGCGAGACAGACGCAAGGACTCGCGGGCGGTGGCGGCTCACAAACCACCGACGGACAATGACGAAAATCGAGGGAGAGGGGGACTGAGAAACGAGAGAGAGGAGCACCAAAAAGAGAGAGAGAGGCCGGAGAATCGAGGGAGCGTCGGCGAGTGAGAGGAGCGGCGGGCGAATATCGGGGAGCGCCGGCGAATGTCGAGAAGGCCGGCGAGTGTGAGTGCGTTTAACAATCGCAGAAGAGAGAGAGAGAGAGAGTGACTGCTAGTTTGAGAAGTTAAGGGTTCGATAATAAAATGTCGTTGGAAAGTAATAAGTGCATGCGAATTCGTTATTTGAGTAGCACCCTTCAAAGAGTCCGACGCAGATAGTGGCCTTTCACTATTTGCGTCGCACAAGCCACCTGATCTGACGCAGATAGGGTGATGTGTGCGAGTCTAGATAGAGAATCATTTGCGTCGGACATGAGGGTGTCCAACGCGAGATGACTATTTGCGTCACACACGAGCTACATGCGACGCGCATAACCTTCGGTTATGTGCGTCCCATTATTGGCTCATCCGACGCACATAGCTATTTTGCGTTGCACGCTACTTATATACGACGCACATATGTCGTCTTTTGCGTCGATTCCTTGTTGCATGCGACACAAAAGTCTTCTGCGACGTTTGTCCAGTTGTGCGACGCGGATGGTGAGACGCAAATCGTCGTTTTTCTACTAGTAATATATAATAGCATATACTCGTACTTCATATGTAAACAAGGAATAAACGTCTCAATCATGAATTGCATACTCATATGATCACATGCATGACGAACAAGAACAACCAAATTCAGTAATGTATCCATCTCTTCCCTATTGATTGCTCACTGTTCAAATATGTCATTCTCTTGAAGCTCATTCATGGTAAGATGCAGGAGGCAGTAGCCATGGTTGCGTATCTTATAATCAAAAATTAAAGTTACTCGTGGTCAAGTAACTCGTCATACTGACTTTAATTTAGAAACTTTATTGTGGTTTAAAGTGACCAGCCAAGCTACGATACATTACTCCTAGCTAGCTAGTAGCTAGGGAGATTCTATTTACCTACCTTAAAATTTATTAATAGAAGCTAGAGAATAAAAAAAAGGGAATTTATATGAGATAACCTTGTATTTAAGGTTATTTTATGGGACCCTCACATTTGCATGCTATCTCAATTAAGCTTCGACTTGTGAAACGTAAATAAATTTAAGGATTATGGAGAATTGGAGATGATGTTGTAGAGGTAATTAAAATAGTCCTATATAAGTATATAACACCCTTTGCAATTCACGATCACATTTTCTTTTGAAAATTTCATCTACATATTGGAGTCTTTCCTTCTTCAACTTTTTTTGTTTGGAAATTTTACATTTGTAATACAAGGTTGTACTATTAGTGTCATGTAATTGTATATACTTCCTCCTTTCTTTTTAAATTGCAATATTTCCCTTTATTTGAAAGTTTCATATTATTTGCAACGTTTCCTTCTTTGTAATATCTTCTCTCGCTCTCTCCTAACACATGTTCCCTCACTTTTTATCTATATCTATCTCTCTCTTTACATGGGTTTCTTAAAAAATGTGTCAATGAGGTATGTTGTAATAATTATGGAATGGAGGAAGTATATACTTCCTCCGTTCCGAATTAAATGCAACAATTTGGGTCAGACACGGACTCCTAGGCAAAATTTCTTAAGGGTTGATTAACAAAAGTGAGGGTAAGTGTTTAGTTTAAATTAAGCACCACCAAGTACCACCACCACCTACGTATCGCCACCACCTAATCCACCACAACCAAGCGAGACACTACCACCATCACCGAGGCCATTGCCACCACCTAATCCACCACAACCACCGAGGCACCGCCACCACCACCACCACTGAGGTACCACCAACACCGCCAAAACACTACCAACACCACCGAAATCCACCATCAAACCCCAATTTCACCACTAACACCACCGAAATCTACCAAAAAACTCTAAAAACACCACCACAAGGCGCAAACTACAACCTCAACCACCGAAATTCAAAACCCCAACAAAAGAAGAGAAGAGAGGAGATGAAGAAGTGATTGTGAAAAGAGTTAAAGAGAGGGAGATCAAGAAGTGATGGTAACTATATCTACCGCTTTTCACTCTAGAAAACCTTCCAAGTACTAGAACTAAACATAAGCGGCGGTGGAGCGAAGGTGGTTTTGGGTTGGAACGAAGTTGTCGGTGGTTTTGGGTTGGTGGGGGAGGGAGATCGAAGGTGGAATGAAGGTGATGATGATGGTGGTGGGTAGTGGGTGGCGGAGGACGGAGAATGACGCCGGCGAGAATGGTGATAATGATGGTGGTGGTGAAGGAGTGCAAAATGGTGATGGAGGATGGAGAAAATGGAGATGGGAGGATTGGAGAGAGAAATGGTGGTGGGTGGTGGGTGAAGGTGGTATTGAAGAGAGAGAAGGTTGATGTTTAGATAGAGTAGTTTTGATTAGGTTTGTAATTAATTTGATTTGGGTAGTATAATATGTGTTTTAAGTTTTTTTAATAAGGACATTTTGGTAATTTCGAGTACTGAATCATACCAAAAAAAGAAAGAAGGAAATTTTGCATTTAATTTGAAAGCCAAAAAAATAGAAATTGTTGCATTTAATTCGGAACGGATGAAGTAATTAAGAATAAAGGAACTTTTTCATTAATTAGTTATTATCTATATAGGGTTTTTTTACGTTATACCCTCTGTATTTTTTATTTTTACATTTGTCGTCGACCTTTAAAAAATTCCACAGAAGCCCTCAAACTTACCTTTTTAATGTGCAATGGCCCTACTAATTATACGTCATTAATTTCGTCTATTTTTTATAATCCAATGGAACTAATCTATATTGTGAATATTCCTCCAAGCGTTAAACTATATATAAGTTAAATTAGTTCCAATAAATTAAAAAATTAAATAAAATTAATGACATATAATCGGCGGTAGAGGCCATCATGCATTAAATAAGGTAACCTTAAGGATCCATGTGGAATTTTTAAAGGTCGCGGTACAACGTAGAAATGGAAGAAACAGCAAGGGTATAACGTGGAAAAACCCTTCCCTATATGTATATAGTCCAGGGTTGGCTCCCCTAATTCAAAGTGAGCAACAATTCATACGTTATACTCGTACATGGTATAATTAGAGCTTTAGGTTTTCCATTTCCCGATCCAAAATTTTGGTTTACTCTCTCAATCATCAGGTCGATTCCATCTCCAATATATCACACAACAGCTAGCCCACAACTGTATATGTATCCTCTAGTGTTACGTCAACCTCATCATGCGCTCTTGTGTCGTTCCCCTTCCTTGTTGTCTTCTTTATTGCTGACCATATCCATATACACCGAGTCACTCGCCTTGGTGTCGTGGCTGGAGATGGCATATTCGGCGCCGCGTACGATTTGAAAAAGCTAGCAATCCTCTTTTTGAGCAAAAGATGATTTATTAACTCAAAATAATTCACTTAGTAATAGCCATCTCTTCAACTTCTCTTGGGAGGGGGATATTTAATTTCAAAGAATTTATATTTTGCAAAAATAAAATTGTAGTTGTTCGTTGTTCGAAATTGAAAGCGAACTAATTAATGAAAATATGGAAATTGGAGAAGTTTGTATGGAAATTTGAAGGTGAAATATTAATGGTTGTTAGGGAGTTGTTGAGTGAAGATTGAAAGGATGAAGGTAAGAGAAAGTGAGAAACGTGAGATGAAGATGTGGAAATCTTGATTTTTTAACCTTTTCAAAAAAAAAAAAAATTCAAAACACACAAATTTTATTGTTTACCAAAATTCGAACCCTCGACTTCAAAAGGCCTCGCGCTCGTTCAGATTCTCACCACTGAATCATTGATCCAACACACTTCTTCTATTTTCATATTGTAACAACAAATACATATAGTATAATTTTGGGGACCATATTTGTGGGGCCACCGTACGATCGCGTGCGCCGCGCGTCCGAGCCTTCTCCCCTGGGTGTCATGATTTGAGATTTAGAGCATAGAATTGATCGACTTAACTTATTTATCTAATGGGTTAGTTAAATATGTCCAATTTTCATATAGGCAAGTCAACATTAATTAGGGTAAGATTTAAACTTTTCCTATTAGTTAATGGTACCAACTTAAATTCCCAATTGTGATGTTTTGTCATCAATCTTGACATATGCCTTGAATCAATTATTGAACATTCTTCTTAAATGTCATGTACAACTTCCCATCTCTTTGAACTAACCAAAAAAGGCGTGAATGAGGTTTCGATCAAGTTTCCGACTATCTAATTATAATATTATCATTTTCACCCACCAAGCTACATCACCTTCTTTGTAACACAAAATTCAAATCCAAAATAGTATATGTTTTTTGCCTCATCAAAAAGTTTGTAAATAAAAAAAGTAACTGAGCAATCATGATTTAATTTACAATGACACTCAAAATTTCTAATATTTATAAGTTAGAAGCTTTATATTTTCTCGGAATCTTCTAAAATATCCCCTATTCTCCCTTTAGGTTTGCCTTAATCCACCCGTTATAGTAATAGTAATAGTTATAAAGCGTTAGTATTACGAAAATTTTCCAATTATAAGGGCGATTAGGGGATCATTGTTAGTTTTTGCTTTTAGTTATATAAATATAAGAGTCGCATGATATAAGGGATATAATGAATTTACAATTAGTTATACTTATACCAAGCATGTCAATTTTGAAAATCGATGACAATCTTAAACCGGAGAAACATAACCGGTTTCCATAAAATTTTTGTTTTTAGTTTCCTAGAAAAACCGAAAACTGATAATGAAAAACAATAATGAACCATTAGCAATCCAAAAACATTGTGTATAAAATTACTCAAGTTACTTTACCACCCAAACACCATTGATTGAGAACGAGGAAGAACGTATTTTACAAAAAATAAATTATCTCTCTAATTCCTTAGTATTTTTTATATACTCGTCTTTAGCTATATTCTTTTCGACCAGGCGAAGCTGAATTGAATTTGTTTCGAGCCGAACTCAACCGAACTTAATTTATTCGAACCGAACCGAACTTAATTTGTTTGAATCAACGGGATCAAGTGAATGAAACTCGGTGAGAGGAAACTAACCTTACTTGAAATCTAACCGAACCGAATTTTTCCTGAACCAAAATGAATTTGGCCTAACCGAACTACACTGATCAGCATTACTAACCGAATTTTCATTAATTCACTCCAAAATAACGAGCCTTAGAGTCGCTTTAAAGCATTGAACTTTTTTTGTTGAGACATTTTAATACACTTGTTAAAACAATATTAATTTAAGGGACTGATTGTTTAACAGGGTCGTCTCTGGATATATTTGGGGTCTTGTTCTAAAAATGAAAATCGTGGGACCCTTTATATCTTAAACATTATTATAAAAAATTCGACATAATTTCTACATTATATTCATTATTCCCAATCCTTAATAATACAAACTGTATTATGTATAATATATCAATTGTATTTGGGAATAAGATGGTTTAGAAGAACTTGAAAAATCCTTTATAGGAAGGCCCCAAAAAATTAGCCGCTTGAAACAAAATAATTAGGAGAAATTAAAATAAATTGTTCATTGATATTGTTTATGAACAATAATCTAAACTATGAGGAATTTTTTTTTGAGTTGATAAAAGCTACAACTTTCCATTGAAAATTGGAGAAGAATCAATGAGGATCAATTAAATGGTCTTCTTTTCGGGAGATTATGAAAGTAAGCAATGCTAAATTAATGATGGAAGAAAAAGTAAAGTTGATGAATAAATGAAAAAAAAAGCTTAGATGAGATGAATTAAGTGTGAGAAACAAGAACATATGGTACGAATGACATGAATCAAAAGCAAATTATTAGTTTTTTCTTTTTCTAAAAATAAGTCGACCCTTCCTAAACACGGGTCCCGTGCTTTAGAGGCTTTTTGCAACTGCGTATCTACGGTGTTGTTGTTTAATAGTTACAATAAAATTGTAGCCGGTAGTCACTATAAGCTATTGAAACATTAGCCTTTATTTTTTAAGGGGCTATTATTATACGTTGATTTAATTGAATCTTAAAAACATAGAAAAATGAAGACAATGTTAGTTTCAACATAAAAAAAAATAAAAGCAAATTCGTATTGATTGCTAATCTAATTAGACATCTTATTCGGAGTTGCTCATGATACATGAGTATTTTTATGACAAATTACAACTTGAGCACATTCGTAATTAGCCTCTCTCTATATTACTTCTTTTTGATATTACTCTATTACACGTGCTTTCACTGGTACACAAAGCAAAATCTGCCTTTGCTTTTCCTGCTCTTGCTCATTTCGGCGGGTGTGCGGCAGCAGCGGTGACCGTTCTAGTCTTCGTCGTTGTTGTTGTTTCAGGGCTCATTTCTCTCAATTCTTTCTCTCTCTTCTTTCTCGCTCTTCTTTCTCGCCGGAAACTTCGAAATCAAAACTTCCACGATCTGAAATTCGCCGAGATGATGATGATGAGGCGACTGAAATTCCGCTGATCTGAAAGTCGTCAAATCTGAAATTTAGAAAAAAGAAAAAGAAACGAGTTGAAATTCGTCGATTTGTCGGAATTGGAGTTGAAATTTCTCAAGATGAAGTTAAGGGTTAGGGTTTTCTGACGACGCCA
>CANSNZ010001518.1:0-105587 GCA_947646795.1 Beta lomatogona
ATATATATATATATATATATATATATATAGGTAATAAAAGCATATATCTATATGCTTCAGTTTGAAAGCAGTAATTGTTTAAATTTATAGTAAAGTATTGAGCTTGGCGGCAGACTATGCTGCACGACTGCCTCATTGCAGGGCAGCCTGACTATGATATGTCGGTTCGCTTTTATTTTGCCGCAGGGTAAGAACCTCTATCCTTGCAAGAGCACTTGGTCTTTGGAACCATAAAAAGAATGATCTTGGACTAGGCCCCTTTATGATTGTTCTAATTTTTATATGTTATTTTTATTATGGTTTGATTTTTTATTTGTGTTCCTTCCCTGAATAAGTTTATGTTCAGGACTCCTGGTAAGTCTCTATCTAGTATGCTGAGGTGGTTGCATGTGGCGTTGTATATGTCACGGGCCACAGATGATTTGGAGTGCCCCTTCCCTCAGAATCCACCCATGGTGGAAGGTCTTCTTTTGGCGTGACAAACTGTGGCAGAGTAGATGAAGCCTCCAGAGATCTTGCTCATCTCTAGGCTAGTCATGGCCGGGTGCCAAATGAGTATTCTTTGACCTCTAGGAGGGGCGGCCTCTTTGATCATCTAAAAGGTCTTCGGGATTCACAAACCACCACTAGGGTCTAGTGCTGGTAAAGTCTGTCATTTCGAGCTGTACAAGGTACTATTGACTGAAATCTGTTTATGTTTATTCTACCTGCTTTTTGTAATTCAATCATAGTATCTGAATGGATGTGTGAACTATTATTATTTTAGTTTTTATAACTCAGAGAAAGTGGTATGTGCATAATGTGTGGGATTGTCTTTTTTATGAAGAAGAATGTGTTTGGAACGTTCCTTAGTGATCTGGTGGTACAGAGATTTTGGTAGGTGGAAGCTAACTTATTGGATGATGCCGATAAACACCATTAGCATTGAAGAGTTAATAAATAGAGGGTTACTAATCCATGACTCACGCACTTTTGCAGTGATAATCCAGCCACTTGTGAGTATCAGTACGTCCAATTCTTAAGTCAGGGGTGTATATTTGGTAATCTTGCAGTTAGAGCTTCTTTCTCGCCTTCCCTAACCTGGATTGAGTGCACTCATTCTGTGAATTTGTGGTGGTTTCCTTAATTATAGGAGGTAGGGCAGGCAAGGCAGGTATATATTGAAATTTGTGTTGATCTTCTTTCTGCCTTCCTTACTCTGATTTGAGTGCAATACTGGGGACGCCAACGAACTAATAATTGAAAAATGTAATGGCGCTCTTTATTTTTTATTTTAATAGGTATATGTGGATACTATTCTATTATATGGATAATTGTAACTGAAATAATCCCAACTATGGGCGGTCCACTTTTTATTTGATATTGGTATATTTTTGATTAATCCTAAATATTGAGAGTGTCTTCCCAAAGAAACCGTAGATCTGAGGGAACCGGCTTAGAAGGTAATAGAGATGTTGTGGTTTTAATATGCATTTGTTATCTGTCTTTTTTAATTTGTCGAAATCAGTACCTTTCTTTTTCTCTAAATGCAAAAACAAATAACTCTCTCTCCTACCTCCCCTGCCAAAACCGTGACTCCGGTGGCCCCTCTGCTTCTTCTTCTCTCCCTCTCCCTTTGGCAAAATCTGCTCCTTTTCTCCTTCTCTGCACTTAAAAGTGTGAAAAATCATGGCATCAACACACCCCATTACTGGCAACTACGTTGTCCGCTCTTCTTTTGGTCAATAACCATGCCGAATACAACTGATAATTTCAAGTTGGGTTACTGCTCCATTTGTAAAATGAGAAAGAATGGAGGTTTTTTAATTATTTTTTTAATTGCATTTTGTTTTTAATACACCAGCCTTGTTTTTTTTTTTAAATACAATTCATTTTCTTAATCAAATCAACTACAGTAATCTAATTTGAAAGCATAATCTCAATTTTTCAGTTGAGCAAAATCCATGATTCTGGGTAACACCCAAAACAAACACTATTCCAGCAGTACAAATCCCGGCAGCCATGATCTCCTGGATACCAAAATCTGCTAGCAATAATTGCAATTGATTTCATGGGTTGAACTGCTCTCGGTTTTCCATGATTGCTCCATTGAGTATGCTCTAGATTCCAGTGCAGATTAAAGTCGCGTCCCTGATCGGGATTTCTTGGCCAATGTGCTAGGCTAAGACTATTGGGATGTGAAAGTGCTCAATTCTCCCATTGCACCTTGACTCCCCACATCTTGACCTGAAACCAAGGCTTTGTTTTAGGGCATCCCAGATTTTGTAGGGAAATGTTTAGGTGAATCTGGGTTTGGAGTTTGGTCCTGGGACTTCCAAGAAGGGCTGGGCAAATGGAGAAGGAAGTGGAGGATAGGGATAAAAGAAAAACAAAGATAAAAAAGAAGACATTACTTGTCTGATCGGTTCCAAAGTTATTGGGCAGCAATTTTAGTAAAACCCTCAATAGTTGGGATTATTCCAAAAGGATTTGTTGTTTGGACTATTTACGGCTAGAGAGGCCAGTACTCTAGGATGATTACAACCGGTTTTTCTGTATAATACACTATATTGATACTTTTTTTGAATAAAAGGTTGGCATACTTGTTTAATAGTTGTTTTCACTGCTTCACAGGAAGGTTTGCTGAATACACCAGTTACCAGTATTGATACTAGCACTCTACAAAGACTGTTTCTAGTGCAGCTAATGCAGAACTGGTGGATCCAAAGACGCACTTCTAAAACAAGCACTAGACAAGCTTGAAAGACTCTAAGAGAAGTTATGATGAATCGCAGGTCACGATAACTGATGGAGAGGGTTAGACACGACTCCACGGTTAAGTCAATAGCTCACAGAAACAAGTGGTTAGCGAATCAGAGGTAGGGAACGAAAGAGGGAGAGGAATAGGGATAGGGATAGTAATGGGGACAGAGATAGGGAAAAAGATATGTATAGAGACAGGGATAGAGAAAGAGATAGGGAAAAACAAAAGTCCCGGATCGTGTGAAAGGGGAAGAGATTCTGACAGGGAGAGAGAACGAGATGATACTGAAAGTTAGATGGTGAAGAAGAGAAGCTACCGGTCCAGAAGGATAAAGCCAAGGACCTAGGCAAGTGCCTACCTTCACTTGAATAGAACCTGCATCTTGTAATTTATTTCCATGCTCTGACTCTTGCCTTCTTGATTCTGATCAGGCGCTTTGGTAGGATACAGGAGGGCATTTTGATAAGTCAAGGCATCCCTTCGCCTCCAGAGGTATGCACTGGTATTTTTCTTCTTTTGTCTTTGCCAAATTGGACGAAAGTGGAGACTGAGAATGCTGCCTCTTGATATCGGTATTCCTATTTGCAGATCGAGATCGATTATTAGCGCTCACTCAAACACAGACAAAGATCGCTATAGACATACACATGAAACAAGTAGTCCAGATCCAATTGCTTTTGTATTAAATGTATAGCAAAAACTGGGTTAAGTACTTTTTGCTTATCATTTGATTTCAGAGATTTATAAGCTGAAACCTTTTGTTTCTGCTTGGATGTCTCCCCATTGAAAGTTATAGGAGTGTTGGTTGATTGCAATTGACAAAGATTTCTGATAGATTTTGAGAAAACTGGCCTCTATTTGAATTTTTTCTATATATATGGTCAATGATTTTTACCATTGTATGACCTGATTTTGTATTATCGACGACCATTGGCCTCTCACTAACGTGCTGATTAAATTTCACTCTGATCTACCTTTCCGTTTGAAAGTTTTTTTTTTAAGGACTCTATAGAACAAGAGAAAGGAGAATGTTGGGACCTACTTAAAAACAAAATTACTAAACTGCTCTCTTGTTCTGTATAGAATCATTCTCTAGATAGCCTATCTCTTTTAGGAAATACACTTACAGAACAATTTAAGGGCTTAGGAAGGAATATTTTTCTTTAAATCTTCACTAGAATAACTGACTTATATCCAACTACAGCGAAACCTGTTGAAGTAAATTCTAAAGCTTTGTGGTGTTTTGTTAGGGAGACTCATGAGGCAATAGAGTAGTTCGATTTTTTATCAGAAAAGAATTTAGCTTTAATGAAAATCTAATGGAGAAGATCACCCTATTTAGAACTTGTAGTAGGAGCATAATATATATCCCTAAATACTTTATATCTAAAATGCCTAACAAAACTTCCGATAGGTTATAAGTGTTTTTTCCAATTTCCTTCTTTATGTGTGAATTGAACTTTTTTATTTTGTATGTACCGAGTTAAATAACACCCATCTCTATACTACAAGTTAAAAACACGATACAATGACATTTGAAAATTGGTCCTATTGTCATTACTACAAACTCTAATTTCACCTGAACCAACACAAAGGTTTCATTTAATTTCTCCTAACTTTTTTTCTTATACAATACAAAGTTGAAGCATTAGAACCTTCTAAGTTCTAGCCAGAATCTATCTTGTATTTCTTGCTCAACAACATCATACAAACCTGAGACAAGACAACCAAACAAGGATCAATTGAATAATGATTTACAACTCGGGAATCCACTTGGGATAATATATACCTATCAGAATATATACTGAAACCGAGCTAGGTAAAGTCAAACATCAAGAACTTTATGAGAAGAATGCAATCGTAGAAACAACATTATAGACATTAAAGAATAAAGGAAATATGGAACACTCTCATCAACCACTAAAAACCTATATACACTTGTCGTTTGCACCATTGAAAAAAGTAACAGCAACTGTACTTTGATATCTATCAACCAGCAATCTAGCAAATATCATCTGTCTTAAAACTAAATTAAATGGTGCACTACGGCACTTCGTGGGGCAATGTCGTTTCGGTGTTCAAAATTTTGTGGTTTGATGTCTCTACTACGCACGTAAGTGAGGAACTGTCCAGGCTAACTCTTCCAGCAAGGCTTCAACCATGGGTTTTGCCCCGCTGCATAATCCGGAAAAAAAAAAAGAGCAGTGTTAAGTTTAAACAAGTTAAAACTAAAAAAAAAAAAAAAAAAAAAAACTGTACACCAAAAGATGGTACAAACGTTGTCATTCGAAAAAATGCTATTAACCCTCAAATCAAGAACCTTGCCTAAAAATCCTGTGAGCACATTGGAATCATAAAATACCTGAACATAAAAGAAATAGTAGAACCTAATAGCACTTTGTAATGGATCAAACAACAAACCTTGAATGTCACGCATTGGCACGAATTGAACAATGTCTAAGTGTTGCTATACGGCCACCTGAGTTCTCCAACCGGTGCCCTTTATCAGCATCAAGTATCTGTCAAGATGTAAAGATTTCGATTTACTAAGTTACCATATAATGTCTCCCAAAAAAAAAAGTTTCCAGCAATAAGTTGAAGGCTTGAAGCCAAACAAAAAACTTAGGCAGCACAAAGCCTTCAGTCATACCCCTTTAGCCCACTCGATATCAATAATCATATGATCTCCACAAATTTTACATCATCATTATAACTATAGATGATTTGGGTATTCACTTAACAATTCTGTGGAGAACAAAATAATTTATTGACTTTCCTTCCCTTACTGCGACAAAGCAGAGGTACAAAAAGTAATACTAGTGATCAAAATATACTTGCCTTTCACTGAAACTCGTTTCCAAAGCTGAAAAAAAATAACCAACAAGCTACCTCCCATTTGGCAAAATCAGCAGCACCCGACCCCAACAATAAGGATTGATAAAGGTAAGTCAGAAGCCTTCACCAGCATCTATAGTTCCTTGGGGATCTGTGAGAACTCCATCCTGAACACAAAGCAACATGATATCCATAATAAAAAAATAACGACGCATATTATCAGATCGCAACCGCAGTCTCATGTACTTACAGTAATGATTAACAATACATAATACTTGGTCTTAGAATGTTCTGAGGGACTGGCCAGCAATTTCTGCAGCTCTGTGAACCACTTTACCAAACAAAGTGGGTCCAGATAGTGCAACAGTTCGGAGAGCAGAATTATAAGCAGCCATAATTCCTTCAATTCCTTCAACCTGCATGATATGAAAAGGCTACAGTTCACGTTTATATTCACCCCTTGGCATCACAATGTAGAGCAAACTGCCAACATCTGAAAACGACTTAGCCCCAAGCTACAGTCAAATTCACATAGTATAATCACAAAATCAAGAGAATATAATACGTTAAAATTATAATATATTAATCAAAAACCTTCAGTTCCATCCATGCCCCGAACCCAGAAGACCAGGAGTTGGAAATAAGAGATGTTTATGGTGTAAGAGTCCAATCAATTACATGTTTACATACTTGAAGTTGATGAATAATGGTGAGTATATTAATTAGTTTTGCACCAAAGGAAATAGGATTAATGCTAAAAAAAGACAACTGTCATACAGGTATCTAATTGTTTAGTTGTGTTCTATATGAACAAAGTGCTTTAGCTTCAACGTCAAAGGAAGAAGGGTAAGGTTAAGAGCATGGAAGAGTCGGATGCTCCAAATTACCTCATTATTATATGGGCTTGCATTCAAGTTGAAGCAATGGGAGATATTGCCCTCCATTGTTCTTCCTCCAAAGCCCCATGCAGAGAAACACCTGTCAGAGTCATAAAATTGGATAACCTCTCCGACTCCATTATAGCCTGCAAGTAATCCAATGAGCTAATAAGTTGTATAACCAATACTGTTAACATATCTATAAGTTGTTGCAGCATTGATTGAAAATTCAAACACTTCTGTGAAGAAAATAGTCGGGCATACGATGATGACTAATGCATAGACTTTGCTAACACCTAACTAGCTCTGTACAAAGAGCAAAATAAGAAAGCACATATACAGTGGCCAGAGAAATATCACGACTTCTTAGATATAGTTGATACCCTCCACTACATTTATTCTCATGAGAGTTGATGTCAGCAATCTTAGTTGGTCAAAGTCTTGCCAGTGGTAGCCTAGACCCAGATCAAATCCCATCTACGTCAAATTGCTTTCCTGAGATAATTATGTTGTAGTCAAAACTAGAGCAATAAAGCCTTACTTGCTGGTAGCGTTCAACCGGCCAGAGGGATCAACATAGTGCAAGGACTCGCATTTCTAGGATTTCCATTTGAAGCTGTCCAAAAATACAAAGAGAAGCATAACCATAAAAATTGAAGAGAATAACCATCAATAGCTTAAATAGTTAAATTTTAGCTCATCTATCAAGCAAATCAAGTGCACGTACCAGCCAAGTCAACAGCAACCATGAAGTTGAGCTCAAAACCACTAGAAATGTAATCAAGAAAGGTGTAAAGCTGCTTTTCACGATATGCATCTACAAATAGCTGGCCTTAAGAACCTATAGTGATTATCATTAAGCAATATGAATAATGAAATGATACAAAAGAAGAGAGGTGGGCAAAGCCGTGGAAGGCATAAGACTCGTGTTTTGCTCAACAAAAGTACCTTTTCACGACCATGGTGTGGCATAACAAAGCTGATGCCGGTCTTCTCTCCGTGCAGATTTCCTAAGGTTGGATACTGATGTCTGAAGTTTGCTGTTCAAAGTGCACTTCTTACATTAATTGCCCATCAAATATTGAGCACAAGCAAAGGAAGATACATGTGGAAGGAGATATGGGAAAAATGTAAGGATCAATACCCAATTAGGCTATGATTTCCATTGCTGTTAAAATCAAAGCACTTCGATAATCAATGGAGTTATCCTGCAATAGCAAAAATAATAGTCATATAAATGATAACGCAATCATATTATCAGCCCCTCTGAGCAAAATCAACGCTCCGCCTCTTATAATGATGATATCAAAGAACAGAAGCTGACAAGCGTGCCTTGCTTCCAAACTGCTGTGCAGTTAGGATAAACGGCCTCCAAACAGGACTTAAGTTGTTGTTAACCACCTCTGTCTTGCAGATCGGAACAGCATCTCCAGCCTCAACTTTTCTGGATATATGCAGAAAAGGATCCTAGAAACGAGTGAAAGTCAGCAACAATATGTACTAAATGTATGACAATAAGCTCAACCACAAAAGCTACACAATGTTTGCTTACACTTTTAGATAACCAGTCTTTATTATCCAGAGAGGTACAACGGAATACAATCTCAGCAGCATTTCTTGATGCAACAGTCTCTTCGGCGTGAACGATTAGCATGCCTGCATTCTTCCTATTTTTGTTGTGCAGTTTTTAGCCAAAGTTCTATCACGTTTGGTGAAAATCTGGCAAAGAAAACATCACGTCATGGCGTCAAACCGTGCCCAATCTTCAATTGCACAAAGAACTACAATGTGCCGGAGAAAGAAGTTCAAATTTCAAGCAAAGTACTCTGACAAGACACAGCTAGCTTCTCCAAGAAATTCTTGATCCGCAACTTGAGTGCCTGAAGCAAAAGTTGCAATTTATGTCTGATGAAAATTAGAAGGCATATGGTAACATAAAACAAGCTATTAAAAAAATCAGACAACCGTAGCCAGGTTTAACAAAAGGAGATGTTTCCAGTTCCCTTTTAACTCATCTACTCTCCTAAATTATCTAGAAGTATTACAGAACAAAAAAGAGGTACCTTCACTGGTACATTGTGATGTTTTTGTATCAATATCATATATACAAACCTGGTATTCACGTAAAACAAAAAACAATGAGTATAAATCAAACTAAAGCAATCTGACGTCCAGCCTGGTGAATAAGTTATAGAGATTTATATTAAAGTTGAAGAAAACGTGCTTACACAAGTGTCTGGACAATCTCAAAATGGTAAACCATTGATATTTTCCCAATCCAGGCGAGGATTCAAATTATTTAAGATAACCTCTCGCTATCACCAATTTCCTCAAGAGTTCCATCCCGCTTTTTTATGTAAACTACAGCCATTGGATCACTCTGCATTGTATCGAAGTAAGCAAATTCATACAGAGACATCAGCAAACAGTGAAAATTGCAATATGAGAATTTCATGTCACCAAAGTAAAATCTCGGTCTAGAGCATAGAGCAAAGGAGAACATTATTTGTTCCTCCATTGGGGGCTCTCTCTATTGCAGTTTAGTTGATAAATAAATTGGTCCAATTTACACTATTTTTTGGATAGATATTTCATTAATGAACAAAGAGCCAGCTGAATAGCTTCAGCAAATAATTGCATGCATGTGCAGTGGTGCAATTAGCAACTCCAACACCTAGAGCCCACTATATCAAGGTGCTCATGCATCTTGTGCTACCAGTTTTAGATAACTCAAAGTTGGATTTAGCACAGGATCATAGAAAATCAACATGAGAAAGTGCACCTTTGAAGTGATGTCAAGATCAAGCAGCTTTGAAGCAGACAGAGATAACTGCAGAACAGAAGCGCAACTTGGATTAGTCCTCAAAGCAAGAAATTAGAAGAAAAGTCGGAGCATCAGAAAAACTGGTGAAATTCTACATGAAACAAGGCAAATGCTACTCAATTGACTAGCTTAAGCAAGAAACTCAACCCACTATGGAAAATATGCCTTCAATAATATACTTGCACATGAAGAAAAAAAGAAACAAGGCCAATCACAGACCAACATATTTGGAGTCCTGTTTGTCATTGTACATCTTTCTAGTACCACTGCTGGAACTTCACAGATAAAGTTCATAACAGTTTCAATATTTCATCATTCTCCTGATTACAGTCAGATTGTCCTCTTCTACCTCAGTGCACACGGTTCACAGCAAAAGGAGGGAACTGGGAAATAAGTCTCTCTAATCCTATTTATATACAGAAAATGCCATGAAGCAAATTTGTGTATCTTCAAGAAAGTAACCATCTCAACATAAGTATGTGGGGCAAGTAATATGGTTGGACTTGTCTACAAAATAATGAAAAAAAAAAAAAACATTCCTGGACCCAAAGGAGAGGACAGAAGCAAACTGGAAAGAGCAAATCCTATGTACTATCTAAATTTAAAAGCATGTACAAAAGTAACATTACATGGGAACATAAAACAAACTTCTCAAAAAATTACGCTTCAAACAATTTCTTCTAACATACTTACAATTGTTGTCAAATTTTCACAACGTTTGGACAAACTTTACAGATATACTTCATGCACTTACTGAAAGTCAAAACGTTGAACTATTTAAAAACGAACGAAGTATAAAATAATTATATCAAGTGTTCATTGTTGATAGTTTGTTTCACTGTGTATTTTAGACATCTCACTTATTATAAATTTTTAGTTTTATACTAATAGATAACTGAACTTATTAATCATCACATATTTGCACTGGTAACCCCAAAAAGTTGAAATGTTGCGTTTAATTCAATAACAAGGGAGATTACAATACTAAACACCCCCCAACAAAAGTAAAAAGAAAGAAACAAAAGAGATAAAGCATAGCACTCCAGGATATATAAACCAAACTCAACACATAAACTTCATTATGCAAGAAAACCGAAACAGACACGTCCATAAGGGATCCATAAGCATGAAATATAATATGAAGTTCCATGCAAGCCACTTTCTCATAACCTTTAGACAAGAAACACAATTCAGCTCAGCAGTCAGCTTCAGAAAGGAATAGTGAACAAATTATTCTTTGGAGTCCCCTCCCTAGTCCCTCCCACCTACCCAACCACCCCCCTCCCCTTCCTCAGTAACCTTCTCTGATTCTTGGCATTTAGCACTCCATCCACATAACTCAGAGCTCATTGGATTGCAATGTGTATGTGTTTGTTTTCCCTATAATTAATTATGCACTTGAGCAATTAGGTCTAAACAAAGCAAGTTTGAGAACTTATTATTATTCCTTTTGTTCTTAAACCATAAAAAAAAAGTTAGTTCTAACCAACACCAGTATTTCCCCATACCCAGTATTCGGCATCCTTGTACTTATACCAGGAATATAATAATATTTCCCAATTTTTAATAAATTATTTTTGCTAGATGATCCCACAAGAAGTTTTATACAAACACACAAAGTACAACTAAGGGCACAAACCACCCACGGGCGCAAACTAGAGATACTTATAGTAGATCCTTCAATATACTTCTGGTGATAACAATCTAGATTAAGTCATAGCTTGACTATGTGTTAATTACTCTCACCATTATAAACATGTAAAAGTAATTCTATCATGATAGATGAGTACCAGTAAGGATAATATTACAAATAGTTATTAATTTATTATAGGATTATGAAGGGTTCTGGCCTTCTCTTTTGTACAATCAATAGTACTCTTGTGTTTACATTCAATGCGCATGTGGCCTGTGGGACCAAATTAAAAGAAATTCTTAGATTTCATGTATACTAGTTCCAAGAACTAGATGCTATGAAAGAGGAACTCTTATAAGAGATACTTCCTCCATTTTTTAGTTGGAACATTTTATCTTTTGGTACTTTTTGTATGGTAACAATGACCAAATATATGAAAAACAATGTTTAGTATTTAAAAAATTAGATTTACTCCTCAATGTATACTTTGAAAATATTATCATTATTATATATTTTCGTTCTAATTGGAACCTTTTTATGGTGGAACCACTAAAAATGAGCGAAAAGTTCTATAAAATAAGCAAAATAAAACTAAAAATGAGCAAAAGCATAAAATGAGTAGAAAACATTAAATGACTGAAAACATAAAATGAGCAAAAACGTAAAATGAGAAAAACGTAAAATAAGCATAAAAAGTTAAATGAACAAAAACATAAAATGTGCAAAACGTAAAATGAGCAAAAATGTTGTGAAATGAGCATAAAAACATAAAATAAGCAAAAACATAACATAAGCAAAATCATCGGAAATGAGGAAAAACTGAGGACATATATCTTTAGTTTTGTGTTTGTAAAAATTATAAAAAGTACATATTAATAAAATACATGTTATGATGAATCTAACAATAACTTAAAACTATATTTCTTAAAAGTTATATTGTAGAAGATATTATCGAGAAAGAGTATTGTGTTCACGAAACACGCAGTTCTAGATAAATGTAGGTAGAAAAGAGTAAGTACAATGTAATATGTTACTACTATTCATTTAACATACATTAATGCACAAATCTTTCATAGAAAGCAAAGCATCAATAGTCATTACCACTTAAAAGTTTTATGCTTTGCTTAAGAGTATCTAACACCATTTGAGAATGCATAAAAACTCAAATTGGTGCAGCAACTGACCTCTTTCCTTTCGCAAAGATATCCTACAAAAGATGGCCATGCAAAAAAAAAAAAGGTAGAAGATCCAAATTGCAAGTGGTCCACACAAAGTGTTTGCAAGCATATATTCCAGTTGTCTACTCCCTAATATCATATTAATAATAGAATTATATTGACTATTAAAAGGTCCTATACTTTAATCAGTAAATATCCCTGTTGTCTACTCTATTATCAGATTAATAATAGAATTACAAAGATAATAAACAAGGGTCTTATACTTTAATCAGTGAATATTCTAGTTTTCTATCCATAATATCAAATTAATAAACAGAGTCATATTGTTTATTGACCATAAACAAAGGTCTTGTACTTTACCTTTTCAAGACACATGACTGCCAGTCTGCCACACAAGAAAGTGCTTAAATTTAACTTCAGGACTAAAATCTTAGTAGAAGCTCCACCACAACTTCCAGATCAATGACAAGGGGCAACTTGCCAAGTAAAGTTGGCGCGAGAAACAATTCGAAATACAGTACAAACGAATCTCAGTTTTCCATCTCAACATGAAAACAACTTCTACCATCAACTAGCCTCTAATGTAACAATTGAAGCATTATGGATGAACTCTTATACAACCAGTTGTCCCAAACTGACCCCCCAACTTCAGAGCTATTCAAAGTTGCCATTACCAACATATGTTGCTCTTAAGTCTTAAGATATGGCTGCGGGATGCCATCAGAGTTAACCATACTGTGCAAGAACACACAAACATATCGGCGCTTCATAAGAGGGCCTAACTCTACAAGCTCCGAATTCAGACCCATTGATTGTGTGTGCACAGAAAACAGAAATTTAATGAAGGGACCAAATTTTAAAAAAAGGTTCCATCGCTGTAGAACGATACACTGAAATTAAGATAATCATGTATTCATGTAGACCTCAATGGTACAGTTCCCATTTACCAGCCAAAAAAGGTTGCGGTTTCGCACTTCAATTCTCATATATGGCCCACCTCAACGTCGAGGTTGGTTGGACATAGATGGTTTCGAATCGAACTAACGCCTATTTTCCAAGAATCGGTTTCCCCACATTAAGTTCCGATCCCCCTATTCTTACCCTAAAACTCCACATAGATTGAATATCTAAATTCAAGTAAATTCACAAACAATTACAAAAATATAAATGACAAGAAAGATGAAATCATTAAAGAGGAAAAAAAAACTAAGACTAAAAGTTCCAAATTTCCTAACCCAAAAACACAAACCCTAGTACCTGAAGATGGGTCCCAAAAATAGACACATTATCCACATTATAAATCAAAACATTGCTAGTATCAAAAAATCAACGACAACCCACATCATGAACAGTTCCCCAGATAAGCATAAACAATATCAAATCCACCCAAAAACTATAAACTAAAAACAACATGACTTGTGGAAAAAAAAAAAACCAAAAGGTAGTTGACTGACTAAAATGTTAGTATATGTTAGTCTTATATTTAGTATTTAGGGCATCAAACCCTCAATATGGGTGAACAAAGGTTGAAAACCCTGAACTTTATAGAAGTGGTCAACAGCTTCATTTTGCGCAAAATCAACATCATAACCTCCGCCCTCCAAAGGTGCCATGGCCCCTCTCTGGGCCCCACCAACAGCCGCCTTTCCACCATTTACATCTGAAAAACAACCACCCATTCTCTCTCCTATAAAAATTCTCCTTTTGCCAAAGTTCAAATTACTGAATTTTAGTGTCCAACAAACTACTTGAAAAGAAGCGATAATCGATTGTATTTAAAGGAACGTAGCGTGTCGAATTCGGAACAGAAAATTCCAAGCGATTAAACTTTTTGGAATATACCAGCGGTTTTCAGAAAACTTTTAAAAAAAGACTAAGACTTCTGTGTTTTACTTACATCAGGAATTAGGAGGATGATAAACCCAGATTTAGTATTACTTAACGCGGAATGATAACTGACATACTACTACATGTCTACATCAGGAGTAAATAAGCCTATGTTCTTTTTGGACCGAATAATCAACTGACCGAACCGAACATGTCTGATTTGATCGAACCGAATTGCGTATTATTAATAATTACAAGTAGAATAATATTTTTATCATCATTGATAATGATAATAATAAATTATATTAATGATAATTATATGATAATGATAATGATAATGATAATAATAATAGATAATAATATTAATACTAATACTAATAATAGGCATAGTAATAATATTCTTATGAATCGAGTAATATTAATGCTAATGTTAATAATATGCATAATAATAATATTCTTATAATTTTGAGTAATACTCCATCTGTTTCTTTTTAATCTACACACTTTCCCTTTTTGTTCTGCTTTCTTTTTAATCTACACATTGTTGCTTTTTCTATTTTGTGTAACATGTCACATCTACTTTCTCCTCTTTTTCCACCATGTCATCTACTTTTTAATATTTTAAACCACTTTTTAATTTATCTCTCACTTTTCGGTTCTCTCTCTCCACCTTTTTAATTTATCTCTCATACTTTTACACTTTCTCCTTGATTCTTCCCCCAAAGTGAAGTGAGAAATTAAATGAAAGCAGGGAGATTGATAATAATATTAATACTAATACTAATAATATGCATAATACTAATAAGATTCTTATGAATTGAGTAATAATAATAATATAATAATATTAATACTCTACATCTTTAAACTTATTTATTTGGAGTTCTTCACCCACCAAAAGTAATACTCTCTCCGTTCCCAAAGTTCTTCCTACTTTAACCAATTTCCACTCACAAAACAATTCTAAATAGGAACAAAATAAATCGGAGGGAGTATTACTTTTCTATCTTTCGATTCTTTCACCAAAAATTACTCTTTTTATCATTTGTCCCCCTTATTTTATATTCAATGGGTCAAAAAGATCCTCCAAAAAGCTCTTTAAAGTGACATTGCCAAAAATCTTAACAATAATAATAATAATAATAATTTAATAATAATAATAATAATAATAATAATAATAATAATAATAACAACAACAACAACAACAACAACAACAACAACAACAACAACAACAACAACAACAAGTAAGTTGTGAATCTGAACTGAACCGATCGACATGATCTCGAATCAACCGGAATGAATTTCCATTTATTCACTCAAAAGAACACATCCTAAGAAGTATGAAGTAAAATTAAAGGGGTAATTCATAATTCCACTTGCGCTCTATTCTTTTTGACCGAATTAATCAAAATTAAGTTCTAGTTCACACAAATATTCAAGTACTATTAGGGTGTGTTCTCTTCATACCTGAAAAACCTCGAACTTATATCTGAACAACTTATTAAACCCGATTGACCTATATTGTAACTTTATTTTTAGTGTTGTGTTACACCTAATCTCGAACTTATTAGACTTGAAATTTATTTTTTATGGTGAACAAAACACACCCTTGGGCCGACAATTTTAATTCGAGTCAGTTTAGACAAATTAAGTTCAATTCGAATAATTTTCACTTCACTTAAGTCCAAAAGAAGTCTTAGTAGAAAGGACATAATCTTTCAACATTAAAGTATACAATTAAATATCTAAAATATATGGTAAAATTAGATTTAATTAATCTGATTGGTTAAAATTTTGGAAAGTGATACTAAAAACTTGAGATCAATCTTTATAAGGAATATATACAAAAATTTATTGTTGCCCATTATCTATTTATCTTCAGGCGGAACTCTTTTTTTTTTCCTCTTGCATATTAGACTTAGATGATACACAATCAGAGACCAACCCTTCTCACCCAAATGACAAAATTCGCTCCACCTAGAAAATGATTGTTCAACTATTAATCCCAAAATTTTCTCTTGCACTAAATGTCTTATTTCCAATCAGATATAAATAGCTACAACTCATCCCCACTCCAATAGTGTCTACCACCATTTTTAGATGTTCAACATCATTTATTATGGTACATTGTATTAGACCTCTAAAGGTTAATTTCGTCCCAATATGAAGGCCCAACAAGAGCATAAAACCCATTGGATAAATTCAATACAAGTCAAAGTCAAGAGAGGATACAATCAAGACTATCAGGGAGAAGAAAGTCAAGAATGATGAACGTGCAAGCTGTTAAAGAGCAATCATTTACACAAATCCACGTAAAGGGAGAACGTGCAAGGCTACGGTTATTTAGCGCTCAAAAGATGGTTGAGATTTGAATCAAAGATGATTCAAATGTTTTCCCTCCAAGCAAGCAATGGTTACACACCATGTTTTTCTATAAATAGAAGAATGGTCATCAAGCAAACAACGAACAACAAACACACAACAACTTACAATTACTATTTTCTTAGCGTAGCCTAGCCTTAGCTTAGCCAACCCCCCTATGGGGTTATAGTTTAGTTCCTTAGACGTAGAACATGTTCTGGCGACGGGTTCTGTAATTCTCCGATTGAAGCAAGGAACCATGGCGGTAATCACCTTCGTGTCTTCCTTTAGTTGCCCGAACTGGCTTATTCCCTTATGTGTTGTAAAATTCTTTCTTAAAATTTGTGCCATGTATGGGAATGTTGTGCTTTAATTAATAGATTAATTATTGCGTGCTCTATTCATTGCATTTCGCCTGAATTTATTAGGCGTTGTAGTTTAATCCTAAATTAAATTGCAACAAAGTACGTTAGTAAGGTTTTATCTAATTAAAACCGGTAACCCCTAGGGGCTAAGTCTCCCAAGACATTCAAGTATCAAACTATTGGGTGTGCAAGTGACTTGTTTGCAAAGTCAACCAACCGATTTTGCACCAACAAATAGGCAATAGTACTTGTGATTTGTAAAAGATGGCCAAAAGTCATACCCTCCTCTACTGCCACCACCACTAAGACCATGTACAATGGGGCTTCCAACTAGCTCTCCAAGGAGAGAGAAAATGGAGAGCCACCTCTTACCCAACAATGGGGCCTCGTAGGTCTGTCTTGGGTGTCTCTCCATGGAGACACTTTTGCAAAGTGGCTCTTGGGAGATACCATTTGGGTTGATGGAGAGATAGCTCTCCAATGTGTGGCACCGCATACTATCGTAATTACTTAAATTTTCTTTTCTCTTGCAACTATTTAACGATCTTTTTTTATAAAAAATAAAAAAAATTGGTAATAATTACTATCCCAAGAACTATAATTTTTCTTTATCTATAAAATGAGCTTAATATTGGATATAGTACCATCTTTTTCATATTCCATCAATCTTTAATTTTTTAAGTGTTTAGGAAAAAAATGAAAAAGATTGTTTTTAAAAAAAAATCTACATTGCATAAATTATGAAAAAGATTATTTTTTTTGTAATTATATTTTATTTACATGAATAACTTTATTTATATAACTTTGATCATAATATAAAATGATATTCATTTATTGACTTGGGGACTCACCATATAAATGAAAAGTGGAATGAAGAGTTCTTTTAAAGAGCTTTTATTATTGCTGCGTGTTTTTGGTACTTAGTGTAAAACTTGAAGAGAGTAGAATAGAACAGAAAGAAATGGAGAGATAATAAGAGCCACGTATCATCAGATACGCTTCTTAATCGGACTACTCAAGTGGCTAACGCCATTTTCCAACTCCTTTCTTCACCCTTTTCCTATTCAACCCTACAAATATGAAAGATACACACCTCACAATTCACATACTCAAGTGGACTCCCTTTCTCCATGCATCCAATATACCCAACCCTCCCCTCATGTTCAATCGGAAAAGCTTTAACTCCAAAAATCCAACTCAACTCTGTCGACACGACACCCCGTAGATTGATTACAGTTGCCGAACATAAAACTTCTTTCTCCAAACTCTTATAGAGAAACTCAAGCACACTCTTTAAACTACGTATCATCACACTAAAACCTCACTCTCGTAATTCAACTACCAAGTGCTGCCAATTGCCAAACATAATATATATCTCCCAACTCCTGTGAAACACTTTTATGAAACACTTAGAACCTTTTACGTATCCGACCCGAAACGAATCAGATCCAAGTTCCAACTCATAATTTAGGCATATAAAAGAAAGATTCAGCTCGACATTTATCAGACTCGAATAGCATAGTTTGTATTTCGACAGTATCCAAAAATGTACCTAGAAGATAATAAGATATATTCAATCTAGTTGAGTATTTCTTATTTCTAATTTGCGCACTATTCATAGGTTAAAGAATCCTCAAAAAAAATTCTAATATATAAAATAAAACATAACGTAAAATGGGGCTTGTTTAATTGCCTCATTGTATACATTTAAAAAACTAAGATGTAATTAAAGATATTAACGATACAAAACGTGCATTAATAAATGTGCATGGGAGAAATAAGAGATTTATTAAGGGCGGGAGGAAGTAAAATAGAATAAAAGAATGATAGTCAATGATTATAATATAATACAATAAAATAACGGATAAAAAATTATATAAATTAGATAAAAATTATGCTGAATAAAAAAAAAAAAATAGCCTAAAAGAATGTTACATTAAGAAAAATAAAAAATGTTAACTTTAAGCGGATGTCACTATTTTGGTTAATTTTTTGGTTGGCATATCTTTACATCGAGCACGTTTCAATTCTAGTTACAATTGGTCTTGTAAGAGATCGCCTACTTTTACTTTAAAATTAAGGCACTGCCTAAGCCCAATATTAAGAAGCGAACATGCCACCTTGTTTTTAATATAATGACTAGTTTAATTTATATAGGGACCAATTTAATCTATTTCGTGACCGTTTAATCTATTTAGGAATGACAATCTCTAACCCATTTAGTGATTAGTTTAATCCATTTAGTGATTGAGTTTAATCCGTTCGTAAGACTATCGAGTTATTTTTTGAAATTGTTTGTTGTAGCCTTAATCAAGAAAACAAAGGAAGGAGAAGAGAAGGGATGACTACAAGATAGTGTTGGGTTGTAGAAATGCAATGACTGTTATAAAAATTCAATATAGGGTCCGTCTAATTTTATGTTAAAATTAGACCGCTTATTCTAATAATTTGTGTTCTAGCTTATTATGAGTTGATTCTATGTCATATTTGGTCTTTCGGATTTTGGGTTAACTTCATGTCATACTTTTTGGGACCAAGTCAGGTCTCAGGTTGAATCTTTTGCATCAAATTATTTGAGTAAAGCTTTGCATTATAGTAGTACTATTCTAGTTACGTTTATTTTTAATTCTTTTGTGGCAACCATAAGTTTTGCCATGATAAGTATTGCTGACCTATTATCAACAATGAGTGATGAGCTCATAGAAGCTTACGAAGCTGACGTAATCCCCTGACTTGGAGAATTTCCTTCCTATATTAGTATATTGCATGCTAATTGCTAAGAATTTGCCATGCCAAGTTGCCACGCTAATCCTCATGAGTCATGACTCACGAGTCACGAGTTACGAACGCAGATTTGTTTAACGGACCACGAGGCATGGTTTTTGACCGAGTAAGCCGAGAATTGCACGACCCTGATCTATACTGGTCTAGGTCAACTTTTTATATACTCAAGATACTACCTCCGCTTCATATCAGATTGAATAATTTTTTACTTTTTCACATACGCCAACGTAAAATTTTGAGGATATATATCTCTAATTTTGGATTTGTAAAAATTATAAAAATACATATTAAGATTTAATCTAACAAGATCCCACATGAGACATGACTATATTTTTATTCACGTATACACGTATAAATCACAAACGATGGTCAAAGTGAAATTTGCGAATACAGAAAATGTCAAAATGTTGCACGTAATACTTAAACGGAGGAAGTATTACATTCCTTTTATATTCAAATAGATGTGTCATTTTGACTTTTACACTTTGATAATAATTTTCTATTGTATATTTGTAATAATATTAAATGAATTATATGAATAGTGCAAACGCCAAATTGAAACAACTTAATAGGAGCAAAGCAGTGCAAGTGTAATCACATGTTGAAGACAGAATGATCCAAATGGTGAAAAAAAAACTTATTAAATTTAAAGCTTTTGACACCTTATGTGTAAAAACTTGCCATTGATTACCAATTTCATACAAAATAATTTCAACGAATCGCAAACCGAAATACCCAACGCGAGACCAGTTGTTTTAACCCAAAAATAACAATCCGGAATAGAAGCAAAGCCCGAAAGTAAATAGACCCAAAACAAGCCGCATTTGAAGATAACAGTACCCGAATTTACCCAATCTGAAAGTAACCAAAATATTATGATCTAAACCTGCACCGTACCTAATCAAGAGAAAAGAAAATATTGTTCATGTTACTCACTCGGCTTAATCTGCATGCGGGACAATTCTATGTAGAATTTAATTATATTAACTCTTAGGACCACCGTGCATACATTAGTTGGAAAGATCGCTTTTTGATTGGCATTTTTTTTTTGGTAAGGAGAATTCCTTGTAAGAAGGGTGGAAATTGGAGATCCTTCCCGCAAGGGGTGAGAATCGAACCCCCGTCACAGGGTTGGAAGGAAAGCCTCACAACTAGGCCCAACTTGATCCTCATACAATTGGAATTTAGTTAAATGGATTTCATTATGGGAAAAACTTTGTCTACCCATCGGGTAATCTACCCACTAGAGATGCACATTAAGAATTAGTAGAGTCCAACTCAATAGAATTAATTTTATTTTAATTCTCTATTTCTAATGGATAGTCTACCCAATGAGTAGATGTAGCTATCTCCATTCATTATGCATAGATCTCCATTCTCCGATAAGCATATCAAAATTTCTTAGTTTAGAGATGAATGCAATACTGCAATAGTGCAATCACATAAATTTTAGCAATCACATTAAGAATCAGTGTATGCAGTTGTCTTCATTTTAGGAGCTGGAGTTCACAATGTTCGCACTTGGCAAGTGCTCTCAGCATTAATGCTCAACCCCCCAGTTCACATGTTTAAGATGCAGGTAATTGATAGAGAAATAACTAGTCAAAATTTTTGGGAAGTTTGTCAATAAATACCATACTTTGACACTTTTTTTTGAAATAAATATTTAGGTTGTTCGAAATTTTATATACATACCAAGATTGACCTTTTTTTTGAATCAGTATCACTTAACTGAATCTTTCAAAAACGTTAATTTGCTCCGTTATTGGCACGTGAAATTACGGTTTTGCCTCTTCCCCCACCACCACCACCACCATCCCTACTACATGCAACAACCATGCTTGCTACTGTTGCCTCCACCACCATCCCCCCACACACAAAAAATCGACCCACCCACAACCACAACCAACTACAAAACCACCAACACCTCGGCCCACTCAAAAATCATCCCACCCCACCACCCTAACCAACTAGGAAACCACCACGTCCTCCACCCACCAAAAATCGACCCACCCCACAATACTAACCAACTATGGAACCACCACCACCTCGTAATGGTGGTTAGGAGAGAGAAGGAGATCGCAAGGGTAGTGAGTTTCGATGAGGTTTTGGTGGTGGTGGTGGTGGTGGAGGAGATTAATAGAAGGTAAGAAGCTAAGGTAATTTCACATGCCACTAACAGAGCAAAACTAACGGTTTTGCGAAAATATATTAGATGGTAGTGATTCCAAAAGAAATGGTAAAAGTTGGTATTTATATAAATTTTCGGACAACCTAGGCATTATTTCAAAAAAGTGTCAAAAGTGTGGTATTTATTAACAAAATTTCCGAAATTTTAAAAGGAATCTCAAGACACCTCTTAGTATCTACACCGTTGATATGAGTTCATTTACACTAAGGGGTGTACCGTGTATGATACACCAAAACTAATTGTTGTTCCTTGATCATTTGAAACTCTCTTTTTTAATACATTTTTGTTCATTTGGGATGATTTCAAACGAACAAAGAAAAAAAAAAGTCTTAAGCTGTACTTCACGCTCATCGTGCACCCGGATGTATGAAACTTTTTGCTGTTGATATTGTGGTAGGTGTTTATTACACTGAAGAAACTTCTAGAGTTCTAGTGCCACATTTGGATTTGTGATAGGGAACCGGGGGATAACCCAGTGAAGCTTTTAAATCTTCTAGGGCAAGGACCTTGTTTAATTCTCACCAGAGATGAAGGAGAGCTTTGAGCATAAAATTTTCAGGGGTTGAACATGCGAAAGGCATCCGGCCACTAAGCAAAATAAATTCCGAAGATAACCTGTCCCAGATTCACCCAACTCCACTTGACACGAGTCATCAGAACTAGCACCCGATCCGAATTTCTAACGGACACGAGGCACACTTAAACCCGAATTTAACCTGAATCCAATAATGACCCGAATATGACCAGACCCGGAATGACCCAACCTATATGATCCGTCTGCCACCTCTAAGTCTAATGGACTATTTTTTGCCTCTGGGGTAGATATGGGCATATCCTTCACATGACTTAATCCTTCATTTGATATTTTGATTAATATGAAATTACTGTCTTATTATTCAATTGCTTATGTCAACAAGAAAATAGTACTTGGATATACTCCCTCCGTCATGGATATCACCGAACACTTTCCTTTTATGCTTATCCTAAATTGACTAACACTTACATTTTTAACATGGCCCTACTATTATTATATTATTTATTATACACTTATTGGGCCCACACTCCTTCTTTATCAATAAAAAAGTTAGTAAACTTTATCTCTCCTCTAATAAAAAAATACACCAACTCCTATCACATCTACCTTTATAATAATTTAACATTTGATAACCACACTACAACTTATCATCATAAATTACATGTCCCAACAAGCTGTTCGGATCTTTTTTGACTGACGAAGTATTATTTTAATCTTGCTCACTCGGAATATTCTAGTTAAAGTAAAACAAACTTTGAACATGATTAGTTATAATAATTATACATGAAAAATATAATCGCCTTGAATCTTATTGGATTCGCCTTGACGTATACTTTAGAATATGAACTTTTATAATTTTGAATAATAAGTAAATCAAAATATTAAATGTGAGTTGGAGACTATACAAAAACAAACCGACAAGATTACAGAAGGAATAATGTACTACTACTCCCTTTTGTTTTTCTAGTTTGATTTTCATGTTTGTCAATTAATGAAGTATTTTATATCATTAACATCTTTAAATATATATTCGCAAAAATTATGAATGTTTTTTATGCTTTTAATTTAATGGACTTATTACCTCTATTGAGTCAAATGTAATAAGAATCACATGGCTATATTTTATCTTATATATATAGATAAAAAAGGAGAAGTATGAGATACTTTTTTATTTCTAATAATGGCAACCTTCCCTATAGAAAAAACAAAAGGCAAGGGATTAGGGAGCAACATGAAAGTAATAAACTTATATATATGGACCTGGTCCATACTAATTACCTAATGCTAATTCATGTGATTCATGAAAAAAAAAAAGTCACTATATAAAAAAATAAATATAAAAAATGAGTAGATATAAATTGTAAAGTTTGACTATTTGAAAAAAAGAAGGTTACTATATCACCAAGTGAAAATTTTATGATGATAAACTAATGTAAGAAAGAGTGACTATATTAAACAAAACGGTCACTAGGTAGATAAGAATCAGATAAGATATTAACTTAAGATTTTAAAAGGTTACTATTTAAAAAAGGTTATTATGTTAAATAAGTGTTTCACATCCACAATAATATTAGTGTGGATCAAGTCCACCACGCAAGACTAACTCAACATGAAATGGCAAAAGATGTATTCAGCCAATGTCAAAAATAGAAAAGCAAAAAATGAGTGATGATTCATTATGTCATTGATTAATTAACAAGAATGTAGTTTTGAAATGACCTCAATGTGGGTAAATAGGGGCTGAAATCCCCGAGCTTGGTAGAAGAAATGAATAGCTTCAGTTCTTCCTCCGTCGTTTGCCTTATTACTTGTTGCTAAAGATAACCCTCCAATTGCTTGTTGCCCTCCCATAACATCTGAGAAGCATGCCCCCATTGCAAAGTTTCCTGATTATTGTGCTCCAAGTTTTTGGGATTATATGAAATTTTGGAAGATTGATTTAGGCAATTAACACTGATTTCTTTTGGCCAATTAATTTTATTTGGTCTATTTTGCCAACCATGCTATTATGTGGCAAACGTGCCCCCTCCTTCCCTCGCTTTCACCGTGACTGTCGTAGTAAAAAGAAAGGGTCCTGAAAAGGTCAGGAAAACGCAGCATGAAAGAGTAGGACATTTTTGGAGCCTTTCTTTTTTTTCTTTTTTTCTTTTTTTAATAAGTGAAGGGATTTTTCTTAACAAAAGTGCAATTGGATAATATTACAAGCTCTTTAGCCTAGTGAAAAGTGAGATAACCTTCTAATTAACCTCAAGAATTTTTTTTTGGGGGGGTTCAATCACCAATAGGGAGGCACTTTGGGATCAAATGACGGATTCCCTTACCCTCCCCCCACCCCCTAAGGGGGCGTTTGGTTTACAAAGGGGAAGGGAAAGGGTTTACAAAGGGGAAAGGGAAATAAGGAGAATGGGAACATAAACCCTTAGATTTACTATGTTGTTTGTTTTAATATATCTAAGAAAACCCCAAACGCTCACCACCATAACTTTTGAACTCCACAACCACCACCACTACCCTTTCTTTCAATCACCCCCTCCCCCTCTACAACCACCGCCCCCTCTTTCGGCTAGTGGCCATCTCCCCTCCATGCTTCCGGCCGCCGCACCCCTTCCCCATTCCCGCCGCATCCCCCTCATTCCGCCGCCGCTCCCTATCCCTTCCGGCCGCCCCCCTTCTCCTCTTGTTTTTGTGTGTTGCTTTTGCCCAAGGAATTTTCTCTATCCTCTCTTGTAGATCTATTGGTGGTATTTGTAAGTGGATGAGTAGGTTTTGTAGGTGGCGATGGTTGGGTTTGTGTGCGGGTGAAGAAGTTTCTCGAGGGTGGTGGGTTATGGGTTTTTCGAGGGTGGTGGTTTTTCGAGGTTGGTGGTGGGTTATGGGTGGGTGGGGGGTGGTTTTTCGAGGGTGGTAGAAGGTTTTGGGATAGATGGGAGTGGTTTTTCGGGGGCCGGGGGAGGTTTTTCTACAGGTGGTTAGCGGTGACGGTGGTTGAGGTGTGGCAGTTTGGTGGACAAAGTGGAGGGGTGATGGTGGGTGGTGTTGGAGTGGGGTCAAGTAGTGGTGGGTGGTAAAGGAGGTGATCAATGGTTGGTCAATGGTAGGTCCATGGTGGGTCAAGGAAAGGTTAAGTGAAACCTTAGGGAGGGTGGGGAATAGATGTAGAGGACTTTGGGGGTAAGGATGGGGTAAAGGGAGCTGATAGAATAATACAAACAAACATCAAGTAAGTGGAATCACTACTTGATTCCCTTACCCTTTCTTAAATACCTCAAACCAAACTCCCCTAAGTGTCTAGCTCTGTAATCCCTCGTAAATTTATGAATTTTATAAGTATATCTTAACGTATAGTTATTTATATATAAGTATATTTTAGTATTTAAATGATTTATTTTTTCAAAGGTTGATTATTTGCAAGTCAAAGGAATTATTTTAATGATTTATGGAAGTCAAATATTTTATTAATGCTTTGAAAATAGTTGAAATGTTTGAAACGTTTTTGGATTTGGAAAAGGATTCCTAAATGGGTTTGAGGAACCCAAACACTTTTAGACTTGAAAAAGGATTTCTAGTTTGAGCCCAATTACCTTTTCCTAAGGCCACAAGGGGAACATATATAAATCCCCATAAACCTCAAAATTTTCACACACAAGTATTTTCTCTCTCCGACTTCTCCCATATTTTCGGCCCCCTCATTCTTTTTCTCTCTCTCTTTTTCTTTTCTTCTTTTCTCGCCTCTCCTTCGGTTTCCTTCTCTTTCGGTTCGGCCACCAGTTCCGGCGAACCACCACCGCCGCCGGCGATCGCCGACACCCACCCGCCGCCACCGTTGTTTCCTTCCCCACCGGCGTGTTGCGTGTTGCTCATTTTCTTGCCTTGGTTTGATTACTTTTCTTCCTCCTCAAGTTTTATTCAAAGTTTATATATTTAAAATTTGTTTTAGTATGATTATGTTTAAAAGCTTTAGTTTGATGATTTATCTATGAATCTAAGTTTATATAATTTATGTATTGAAGAAATAAAAATTCAAATTTGCATATTAGGTTTGAATTGGATTTTTAATTATCAAAGCATGAATTTTTAGGGTTTTAAAGATTGGGAAATCATAGTGGTTTATTATAGTTTATGAAATTGGTTATTTTTATGATTATAACTATGTTCAAATATGTTTTAAGGGAGTTTTAACTTATAATATATTGCTGGAAATTTAAAGGGAGTATTAATATGGAGTATTATGATAAGTTTTAACAACTAGTGTAGTAAGTACTATGCTAGGAGGTTTATTTAATAATCAAGATTTATATGGGAAAGGTTTTTAAACACTTTTAAGAAGGGTTTAAAGTATTTTATTGTTGCTGTAAATTCATAAAGGATTGATTGTGAATTTATATTGGTTGTTTTAGGCGGAGAATTCTCTCTAGGCGACTTTTATGATTGTTAAAGTGACCTCTCAATTTGTCTACACAAGGTACGTACATACCTATGTGTTGATTGGATTAGTATCATGATTTTAAGGATGAGAATTATGTAGTATCATGTATAGGAACTATGTTGAGTTCATATATGATTTCTATTACGTTGGATTTGCATGTTTTATGCCGTCGTGTGAAACATGTTGATTATGAGATTTATATTATGCTTGTATGGAAGTTTGATGCAAGCATATGGTTGGGAACTTTATTTTATTAATTCACATGGGGGAATTAATATAAATATTGGTTTAGATCATGAATGATCATTTGTTCCCTTTTGAGTATTTCACTGCTTTATAAGGACCGAGTGCCTTATTTGGTAAGTTGATATTTTATACCTATGAAAGGTAGTTTGGTTGTTGGCTAGTTTCAACAAATAAAGTAAGTTTGAATTAAAGTTGGATTTAATATGGGCTGTTAAGTTGTGTGATCACTTATCTAATCCCAAGATAAAATGAAAGTTTATATTGTTGAGTGATTATTATGTTTGTTTTACTTGTGAGTCATAACAAGTAATAATCGGTTAATCATGTAAAGTGAAACTTGGATAGCAATAGCTTTAGACTTGTGCACGTCTCAAGTGTTGAACAAATAGGAGTTGGAGTACATGGTGGTAGCCCATGGCTTTTTTTTGGGACCGGATTGATCACCATGTTCTATTTTTTATTTAAAAGAATTTAGTAACGATAGCTATGAATATTTTAGCTAGAATCTTCGAATATGTTAAATGAGCGAGAAGATGATTGCGTTGTAAATTGTAGACTAAAGTTATTGTTAGGTGTTTTGTTGAGAATATCTTCTTTGTGGTATTTGATTGTATTATATTTTGAAGTTTCGGGTCGATAGCTATGTATGAAGGATTTCTTCTAAAGAATGTTATATTGGTGGGCCCATAACCCACGGGTCCGGGATCGTTTTATAGGTGTTTGTTTCCGCTGCGAATAAATGTAAATTCGAGGTTTATGAATGATAATTGGGATTTGTGTATCTTAAGTATGTTTAGATAGCAGCTCGGAAGTGCGGGTTACAATGATGCTCTTTGTGCTACGAGACTCATATTCGTTGCACATTATATGGGACTATTGGGCAACGAGTTTCTTAAATCGTCGCCTATACTTGACTGACTTTTGGCAACAACACCTTAACTTTCGTCGCCCATTATCTCTTGTAATCTTACATGTATGATGCCTTGGGCAACACCAATTTCGTCACCCAAAATACTTTAGGCTACGAATTGTTGTACATAATTTTAAATCTCGAGCTAATTTGAAATGACAATGTGCAATACCTATTTTGTTGCCCAAATTGATATGGACTACGAGTTTATTGTTATTGTGTAATCTATAATCTTTTCCCTGTTCATATATATTAGATAAACATGTTAAAAACAAAAGTATGACATAATAAAAGAAGTATTCATGGAGTAGCAAATTGTAGACATTGGAGGACAACAAAATAACCTTCAAATTCAATATCCGATGTAACTTGAATATCTTACAATTCAAAGTAAATCTAAAAAAACTATTTAGCACTACCCATAAATCTACGAAGAAATTAACATAATCCAAGCCTTATCATACTTCATATAGCTATCCTCTGCTAATATGGGAAGATAGTCACGACCCATTGTTCCCGATAAAAACAAAACGTCAAAATTAGGTACCCATGTGATTAAAATATGGGGGGGGATTAATAATCTTTTTACTCTTTCGCCCAAAAAAACAATATGTATAGGTGCACCAATATAACAAGTACTATTAACTACAATCACAACATAACTTCAAGTAGAAGACCTCGTTAACTAGCAAAAGTGATGTTCAACGAGTAATATTGATGGAATGAGCGAGAAGATAAAGCGCCACGTGTAGAAACGAAAATTTTTAGGCGGTCATATTAACTATCCATGAAAAAATCTAACGAAATGATTTCAGAATTTAAAAAATGCAGGTCCAAAATCATGCATAACCACTAGATTTTAAAGGTTAAAACAACACAATAATCAAAACAATAGAGGTAAATGGTTCAAGGAAAGGAGTCAAAATGGTATTATGACATATAAAATAGAGGTACATGGTATAATGAAAGCTAAAATAGAAGTAAATGGTTTGAGTAGGAATGGCAACGAGTCGGACCAGATTATGCATAATCCGACTCCGACCCTACAAGAAGTCGGACTTTAAATCTGACTCTGACTCCGACTCCGATAATCCGACTCCGACCCGACTTAAAATTCGAACATCCGACTCCGACCCTACTCGACATCCGGCTCCGATAATCCGAATCCGATCCAACTTAAAATCCGAACATCCGACTCCGACTTTTTTTTTTTGCAATGGTTTTATATTACGAAAAAAATCTTGTATATATTTTAAATGATAGTTAAAAAACTTCCAAAGTACTACATCCGTTTTTTTTAATAGTTACACTTACACTTTTCACGCATGCCGATGCACTACTTTGAGCCTTTATATCTCTAATTTTGTATTTGTAAAAAATATAAAAAGTTGATATTCTAAAACTACATATCGAGACGAATCAAACAAGACCCCACATAACTATATTTTCTCTTAACCATAATTCATTAATGATAGTCAAAGGCAAATTTGTGAATAGTGTCAAAAGTGAAAGTGTAACTATTAAAAGGAAACGAAGGTAGTATATAATTAACTAAAATTAATTATTATTATAAATGACATGATATGTGTATTATGGCTATATATATCTTTTGCCACATACATTTTATATAGCATATATAAAATAATATTAATATAAAATAAGACCATTGTCTTGAAAGTTAAAATCAAAGTTAGAGTATACATAAGTAATACATTAATATAAAAAAAATAAGACTAATTGCCTCAAAGTTGGAGTCAGGGTCGGATTATGTCGGATCGGATGAGTCGAATTTTTTATGAGATCCGACTCGGAGTCGGATGCGGATTTTGTTTTTCTCGGAGTCGGCTCAGATTTTTTGCCTCAGAGCGGATCGGACCAGGGTCGGATCTGGACTGGATTGCCATCCCTAGGTATGAGTGTATGATTGAGGTGTATGTACTGGAATTGTCGTCAAAAAATAGGTTTTCCTCGAGTTACAAATATTCAATAGTAACACACTATATTGGGCTCACAAAATCAACGTAAGAGTTTAACGGCTATATAGAACTTCATGAAACCATATTTGGATCAGTTTCACTAAACTAGGATACTCTCCGATGCATTTTGCTTGGATACGGTTGAACCGAGTCTCTTCACTTCTAATAATCTAGGCAACAAATAATTTGGAAGGAATTATTCACAAAAATATAGGTCATACATACTTCAATGGTAGCAGCTTTAGGGGAGTCTAATGGCGCATTAGAAAGAAAAGCTTTCAGCAGATTTAGACTTTAGAGTACATAAATTTCACCATATCTTATCAAACTTTGGATATGGAAAAGGTATGCTATCAAGTTCAATAAAGAAGGGTAAACGAGCTTTTATTCCGATCAAAAGTTAAACCAAATGTATGAGGATTGTTAAGGTATTTCTTGAAATTTCAGTTATTAGATGCTTTGATTATCGAGGCCAATGATGTAGAGAACAACATCCATTCTTCTCTTACTAAGCAAATGGAGCTGCTGGTTTTCATATGATGCATAACACACACAACAAAAAAGATACGTAGGGGGCCATCTCAAATGATCACTAGAAAAAAAAAGACAGTAATGAGCAGGCAACAGATGCAAGTGAGAGGCACCCATTCTCTACGAGACTAAATCATCACTTCAGACGCCTAGGAATTATCGTGAAAGGGAATTAATGTACATAGAAGAAATTAGATGATGGAAAAGAAAGAACAAAAGAGTAAAAGACATTACTTTCTCCATCCTCAAGTAATTTCTCTATTCGGCTTCGACAGGTATTTTAAAGAGTGAAATAATAGGGAAGTGTAGGAGTTATTGCTATATTGTGTAAAACTAAGAATATAAATATGATTAAGACTGAGAAAAAAAGTGTTAATTGGGGGGGATGATATTGGATATAAAGAGAGTAAAAGAGAGAGTAAAGGGCCACCTGGTGGGTTGAGCGGGTCAGGTGGGTTAAAAATTTCATCGAAGGTAACAAGACAATTCTTTATAGACTAGCCTAAATAAAGAAAATCATCTAAGGAAGCATTATCTAAGAAGCAAACAGTTGATCTGATACATTGAATTACACTTTATATACGACTCATGGGTTGAGTAATGTTTGATAACAGGAAATGTAGGAAAATTGATGCCAAGACTCAGAAATGAAAAGAAGTTCAAGAATTGATAAATTTCAGCTTAGTAAGACAAACCTGAAATAAAGCTGAAGTTTAATGATCCAGAAGATCACAGTAATCTATATACGACACTTAGAATATGATTAATATTCTTGTGTACATATGACATCTAGCCTGACTTGGATGTAAAAATAAACATATTGAAAAACTTGGAACATATGAATATAGTTTATTGCTTTATATAATAGGGCAGTAATGCATGGTCTTTCTCGCTTTTGTAGGAGCTCTACAAGGTCATAGAGACTTTGGATCATAATTTTGTTGAATATTTCTATTTTTAAGTCCTGTAAGGCAAGCCAGAGTCTAAATGTTCATCCATTATCACTTTGCTGAAAGTACTTCAAATATTTCTACTGCAATCCCTCAAAATTCTAATAATGTCCACTGTCGATTACCAGGTCATGACCATTTGCTCCTCCTTTAACTAACATAGATAAAGATATGCAGACAAAAAGAAATAAAAATTCACACAACAAACAGGTTATAGACTTATAGTAACAAGCCCCAAATCTCAAAACATTGTTCATGATGCAGGTAATGAGATATGTAGTCCAAGTCATGAAATCAAACGCATTACACAAAACAACAAAAATAAACACAAAAATGAATTGCATCAAAAACAAAACAGAGAAAACCAAAACAACAAAGCCATAAAAAGATGCTGAGGAAAAAGATGGAACATGAGTGAAGGAAAAAGGAACGCATAGAACTTGAAATATACCAATCAAAACATACACATTCACTCGTAAAAACAAATAATCTAAGCAATTCAAGAAAACATTGACAAATTCATTTCAATAATTCAAGGGTAAACAACCGTTTTGTTTGACAATAAAGGAGTTTGATTCGTGAGTTAGGGAAAATAATTAAAGATACCAACCTTGCCACCCAACTCACCGCTAGCCTCACCATTGACCTCCGGCTGCCACCCGCCTCACCACTTGCCATAATTAAAAAAAGTTAGGGTAGAGCAAAAGAGGGTAAGAATTAACCATCAATCGAAATTTCCATCATATTTAAACTCATCGCCAGAGAAACATCACATGAGGAACGTTGAGATCCTAAGAAAAGTCACCTAAGAAACGTGAGGTGGTTGAGAACGTCGAGAAACCTGAGAAACAACACCTGAGAAACGTCAATCGTCGGAGTTTGATTCATGAGAAACTCAATTTTCCATCATAATAAAATTCATCACCTGAGACACGTCGAAGATGCCGTCGGAAGTGTCAAAATTCACCGAAAAAAAGAGAAAGATGAGGGCGGTGTTGAAGAGGATGTGAGTGGAGGAGGAGATGAGCAGTTAGAGTCTTAAAGAAGTGAAATATGTGATTTTGTGGGGAAAATTTAGAGCGGGGTTCTTTCCGCCATTTTCTTTTGCGTTTGGGCAACGACACATTATTTGAACGGGCCCATTTATTAAACAAGGGCAATGAAAATATACAGTTTTGTCGCCTAACTAAGGTTATGGGCAACCCAAACTTATCTCGTCGCCCAAATATGAATTCGGGGCAACAACAACAAATTTAGTCGCCCATAATTTACACTACGGGCTACAAATTAAACTCGTTGCCCTTGTTTTCAATTATGGGCCATAAAATTCAAGTTTGTCGCCCTTCAGTTTGAAATCCGTCGCCCAAAACCATGTAGTATGTAGTACTTAGCTTTGCTGATTACGTGCTTTTTTGTGTATGTTGATCATCGCTATGCCTTATTGATCCTGTGATGACCCATTTTGGTGAGCGATCTCCTAGGGATCAATAGTGCATTGTCCATCTACAGGTTTGAAGATGATGCATCATTGGGTTCGGGATTGGAGAGCTTGTTAGGCTATTTATCATACTTTGAGTTTATATTTTTCGTAGTTGGTTTTGGTTTTAAGTTTGACTTTGACTTTTGTTGGTTTGACTTTTGGAGTTGACTTTGTAGTTGACTAAGTTCTATTTATAAAGTTTATTATTATGTTTTCCGCTGCAAAATTCTGAATAAGCCGATACGTTTTCACACGGGCGATAATGCTTTGATGATTCTCTATGTTTTATATTAAAAAGGTATTTTTGGAAAAGAGAGAATTGTCGGGGAGTTACAAAGTGGTATCTAGGAGCTTTTGGTTTTATTGGCCTTTCGTGCAACTTTAAGTTTTTAGGCGCCTAACTAACTAGTTACTTAAAATGAATTTCGTAGAATTGAGCTCATACTTATTCATTGTGTTCAAATTACCTTTCGTTCTTTTTCAAAATTTTACGTATTATTTCGGTTCGAATTAAAAGGGGTCCGAAATATATTTTTTTATGTCCGAATATTTTTTTTAAGTTCGAAAATTTCGAACTATAATAGTTATTTTTTATTTATTTATTTCGTTTTCTTTCGCTTCCTTTATAAATTCGAAATTATTTATTTAAATTATATTAATACTTTAGTTTATTTTATTATTTTATGAGAGATGGGTAGTATAGGAATGGCATATAGGATAGAAATATTATATGTCTGCATTAAATAGTTAGTTCAACATGATTACATTTTTCTTCCCTGCTAACTGTTTATGTTATTCCGATCCTATGCCTCATAATATTGTTGTTATTCTTGTTTATTGTTTATTGTTTATTGTTGGGATTATACGTTAAGTGAGAGTACCAATTGCTTATAGAAGTTATATTCATTTGTTATAGATCTCTAGCCATGTCTGATAGAGAAGATACTAGAGTAGGGAGCTACGACAACCCTATTGTGTTGAGTGATGATGAGTATGATGGAGAGTCTAATAGTGAGAGCTACACCAGTTTAGACCTTATTATGCGTTGTGTCTGGAAAGTAGGCATCCCTGATAGCGATGATGAGGTAATTCAAGAGTTTGATCGTACTAGAGGGCAAACCCGAAAGGACATATACAGTGTTACTTGGAGACCTTATCTGAGCGATGTGAGTGATTCAGAAGTTGGACGAGGATGGACATCAACCCAAAAGGATTCGAAGATCTACTAGACCTAGGAATCCAGGTTATTATTATTATTATTATTATTATTATTATTATTATTATTATTATTATTATTATTATTATTATTATTATTATTATTATTATTATTATTATTATTACTATATTGAAGACTCTAGACACTTTGAGGATGAAATGTTTACTCCATAAAAGTATAAAGAAAATAAGGATAGGAATGATAATGTAACATCATAGAGTATTTATTTATGTTCTAAGGTTAGTAGTTGAATAGGTAGCTAAGCTACAATGGTTTAAATTTCCTTCTTTAGCATCTTTATATTGTCGAGGAATAAGTTGGTTATTTTGGAATGGAAAAATATTCTTATTATCGTTCGAGGAATAAAAGTTATTATTCTCGTTATTTTAGTTGAGTGAGAATTTATTTGCACACGAAAAGGGGAATATTTTCTTTAATTATTGTGATTGGTGCATTTGATCCTATGTGATTATTAATGTGAATATTTATTCATGCATGAATATATGATTGTTATGGTTCATACTGTATGAACTTAGTGTTATACTCCCTCCGGTTCCGAAAGATCTTCCTTGTTACTGTTACTACATATACCAAGGAGGATCAATTTGTGTGGGGTCTTGGGTGGGTAAAGTAGGAGATAGAGAGGGGGTTAAGGAAAATAAACAAATAAAAAGGGATAAAGTAGGAGAGAGAAAGGGAGTAAAATAGATTTAATAGTGTAATGGTGGACCATATGATAGTGACATGAGAGGGTAAAAAGGGGAAAAAATTTGCCAAATAAGGAATAAAGTAAAAGAGGGAAGATCTTTTGGAAACGCACTAAAACGGAAAGAGAGGAAGATCTTTGGGAACCGGAGGGAGTAGTAACTTTATGAGAAATTGTTTGTTGATTTGATCTTTATGGTCAAATCAAATGTTGCCTTCGTAGTAAATGCCAAGTAGTTGTGTATCGAAACCTAAAATAGAGTTACGTTAAATTTAAGGTCGCGAAATATTGGCGGAAAAATTAACTCAAGAAAGAGCTGAGCGTCCCGATCCTGCTGGAGACATGTATGAAAGACTAGCTAAGATTAAGCCACCGTACTTTAAGGGGGCAAGCTGACCCTACCTTCTTAGAAAGTTGGAGTAGGGAGTTTAAAAAGATTTTTGGAGCTGTAAAGTAGGTCAAGCTATATTGTGTTTGAAAGATGAGGCTAACTTATGGTGGAAAGAAAATGGAAATAGAATTAGTGTTGTGGAAGGGTTTAATTAGAATTCCTTTATTTATGCTTTAAGAGGAAAATTTTACCCTGCTTTTATGATAAAACAAAAGGCTCGGGAGTTCATAAACCTTAGGATGGGGAGTATGACTATCTATGACTATTACAGTAAGTTCATAGCACTGTCGAGGTTTGCACCTGAGGTAGTAGCTACTGAAGAGCTAAAGGCTCAAAGATTTGAGCAAGGTTTGACTGGGAAAATCCAATTGGGGTTAGGTGATAGGACCTTTGTGTCCTTAGATGTTGTTTATGGGGGAGCCGCCCATATTTATCGTCTTCAGTCGAGGCGTGATAAGAAGAATGTTGTAATGGGTGAGAAAAGAAAAGATTTCAATGCTAGAGGAAATCAGTGAAACTTTTAGAAGAATAGAAATGGGAATGGGAATTTCCAAAAAAGGAATGGTCAAGGCTTTAATGGTAAGGGCCAGTCTGAGAGAAGTTACAACTGTAAGAAGTGTAATAAGAACCACCCTGGTAGAGACTGTAAAGGGGATCTAGTGACATGTCATTACTGTCGACTTAGTTTTTAGTACTTTTTCTATTAACCCCGTTTTCGTGAAAGCGTTAGTTGATTCTAGAGCGACTTATTCGTTTGTTTCGTCGTCCGTTATTAAAAGTTTAGGGTTGGTAGACTTTAAAGTAATTAATTTGCCTATTAGTATACATACTGGATAGATCGTAAGGTGTACCAAGTTGCTTAAAGATTTGCCTCTGAAGATAGGAGATTGTGTTTCCTTCTGATTCGTTAGAATTCAATTTGGGAGACCTAGATGTCATTCTTGGGGTGAATTGGTTAGGTTTCTACAAGGCCAAGATAGACTGTGAAGTTCAGAAAGTAGTGTTGAGAAACCCTTTGGGGAAGTTGACCTCATATAGACGTTTTGGGAAGCCCAAGAACTTTGGGGTTATTTCTGCGATGCAAGTGAGGAAGTTGATGAAGAAGGGGTGTGAGCTATTTTTCTGTAGTGTGCAAGATGTGAGTAAAGAAGTTGGAATGTTCCAATCGTGAATATGGATGTGTTTCCGAGTGAGATTTAGGGTATGGCGCCTGCTAGAGCTGTTGAGTTCACAACAGACTTAGTTCCTGGAACTGCACCTATATCTAAAGCACCCTATAGAATGGCACCTCCTGAGATGAGTGAGTTGAAGACGCAGTTGCAAAAGCTGTTCGATAAGGGTTATATTAGACCTAGTGCATCACTGTGGGGAGCACCTGTGTTGTTTGTTAAGAAGAAAGATGGGAGTATGAGATTGTGTATTGACTATAGGGAGTTGAACAATGTAACCATCAAGAACAAGTATCCTTTGCCTAGAATAGATGACCTATTCGATTAATTGAATGGAGCGAGCGTGTTCTCGAAGATTGATTTGTGTTCGGGGTATCACCAATTGAGGGTAGCTGATAAGGATATACCTAAAACTGCGTTTAGGACTCGTTATGGTTATTTTGAGTTTACGGTAATGCCGTTTGGGTTAACCAATGTACCTGCCATATTTATGAACTTGATGAATAGGATTTTCCATGAGTTCTTAGATAAGTTCGTTGTGGTATTCATTGATGATATCCTGATTTATTCAAAGAGTGAAAAAGAGCATGATGAACACTTGAGGATTATATTGGAGACGCTTAGGAAGAATCAATTGTATGCCAATTTCTCTAAGTGTGAGTTTCGTTTGGAGAAAGTAGCATCTTTGGGTCACTATGTGTTTAAGGAAGGAGTCTCTGTAGATCCTGCTAAGATTCAAGCTGTGAGTGAGTGGCCTACTCCAAAGAACGTGTCAGATATCAGGAGTTTTCTAGGTCTAGCTGGCTATTATTGGAGATTTGTGAGAGATTTCTCGAAGATAGCGAGGCCAATGACCAATTTGATGAAAAAAGAGTCAAAGTTTGAGTGGAGTGAGAAGTGTGAGGAAGCTTTTCAGATTTTAAAAGAGCGTTTGACCTCCGCATCTGTTTTGACCCTGTCTGATGGGAATGAGGGATTTGAGGTGTATAGTAATGCTTCAAAGAATGGTTTGGGATGTGTGTTGTAGCAGAATGGGAAGGTGATCGCGTATGCGTCGCGTCAGTTGAAACCTTATGAGGCTAATTACCCTACCCATGATCTAGAGTTAGCTGCTATCGTGTTTGCTTTGAAGATTTGGAGACATTACCTTTATGGGGCAACCTGTAAGATCTTTACTGACCATAAAAGTTTGAAGTACATTTTCACCTAGAAAGACCTCAATATGAGGCAGAGGAGATGGTTAGAGTTGATAAAAGATTATGACCTAGACATCTAATATCATGAAGGGAAGACGAATGTAGGTGCCGATGCTTTGAGTAGAAAGTCGAGCCATAGCATGAATGCCTTGGTAGTTCCTGAGGAATTGTGTCGAGATATGCAAAGGCTTAGCCTAGAAATCATAAATCCTGGGGAGATCGAGGTAAGATTGAGTGTTTTGTCATTACGGTTGTCAGTTTTCGACGAGATGAGCACCTAAAAAAGATTAAGGAAAAGATGAGGAAAGGTAAGAAAGTCGATTTTAAGATCCATGATGATGGTAGTCTAAGGTTAAAGGGAAGGTGGTGTGTACCACAAAAATGTGTTGAGCTTAAGAGGCGTCTTATGGATGAGGGGCATAATACTCCATATTCTATACAACCTGGGGGTGACAAGTTGTATAAGGACCTTAAAGAGATCTGTTGGTGGCCGAATATGAAGCGTGAAGTCGCTGAGTTCGTGTCAAAATGTCTAACATGTCAGAAAGGAAAGATAGACCATAAGAGTCCAATGGGGAAGGTTCAATCCTAGAGGTAATACAACAATAGTTACCATGCGAGCATTAAGATGGCTTCTTTTAAGGAATTGTATGGAAGGAAGTGTAGAATTCCCATTTGCTGGAATGATTTTAGTGAAAATATGGTGTTGGGGACAGTATTCATTGAGGATACTGTCAAGAATGTGAAGTTGATTCGGGCTAGAATTCAAGCTGATCAAGATAAGCAAAAGAGTTATGCCGATTTAAAGCGAAGAGAAGATGAGTTTGCAGTAGGTGATAAAGTATTCCAGAAAGTATCACCAACTAAGGGAGTGATGTGATTTGGGAGAAAGGGCAAATTAAGTGCCAAATATGTAGGTCCATATGAGATTCTGCAAGAATTGGGAAGGTAGATTATAGGTTGGCTTTGCCAATGGAGTTCGAGAAGATGCACGATGTGTTTCATATTTTCCAACTCAAGCGTTATATCCCTGATCAGCGTTATGTTTTGGAGCCTGAGAGGATCCAGATTGATAGTAGCCTTACATATGAGGAAAGGCCTGTGAAAATTCTTGATAAGAAGGTGCGTAGTACACGCAATAAGGATGTCCATATCGTGAAAGTGCTTTGGTCGAACCATGGGTCTGAAGAGGTAATGTGGGAAGTCGAAGCTGAAATGAAGAAGAAGTATCCAAATTTATTCCCTGAGGTGAGTTACGAGGGTGTAACTCGTTTTCTTTAAGTGGGGTAGAATGCGATAGAATTTTGCGCTTTTAACCTATTTTTATGATATTTTTACGCATTTTTATGCTTATTTTTGCGATTTGCACATGTTGGTGCAAAGTAAATAGATTCTCCGTATAAGAAAATGTGTTCATGAGTAGCACAAGTGATTTTAAGTTGGCAAAAGAGTGCACATGAGTGACACAAGTATTTCTCCAATGGGAGTTGAGTTAAAAACTTTTGAAAAGGTGTGAGTTTTTGTGTCAAGTTTCGGGACGAAACTTCTTTTAAGAGGGGTAGACTGTAATCCCCCGTAAATTTATGAATTTTATAAATATATTTTAACGTACAGTTATATATATTTAAGTATATTTTAGTATTTAAATGATTTATTTTTTCAAAGGTTGACTATTTGCAAGTCAAAGGAATTATTTTAATGATTTATGGAAGTCAAATATTTTATTAAGTCATGCTTTGAAAATATGTGAAATGTTTGAAACGCTTTTTGGATTTGGAAAAGGATTCCTAAATGGGTTTGAGGAACCCAAACACTTTTAGACTTGAAAAAGGATTTCTAGTTTGAGCCCAATTACCTTTTCCTAAGCCCACAAGGGGAACCTATATAAACCCCCATAAATCCCAAATTTTTCCCACACATTTATTTTCTCTCTCCTCCTTCTCCCATATTTTCGGCCCCCTCATTCTTTTTCTCTTTCCTTTTCTTTTCTTCTGTCTTCCTCTCCTTCGGTTTTCTTTTCTTTCGGTTCGGCCACCAGTTCCGCCCAACCACCACTGCTCGCCGGCGACTGCCGACACCCAGCCGCCGCTGCCACCGTTGTTTCCTTCCCCACCGGCGTGTTGCGTGTTGCTCATTTCTTGCCTTGGTTTGATTACTTTTCTTCCTCCTCAAGTTTTATTCAAAGTTTATATATTTAAGATTTGTTTTAGTATGATTATGTTCAAAAGCTTTAGTTTGATGATTTATTTATGAATCTAGGTTTATATAATTTATGTATCGAAGAAATAAAAATTCAGATTTGCATATTAGGTTTGAATTGGATTTTTAATTATCAAAGCATGAATTTTCAGGGTTTTAAAGATTGGGAAATCATAGTGGTTTATTATAGTTTGTGAAATTGGTTATTTTTATGATTATAACTATGTTTAAATATGTTTTAAGGGAGTTTTAACTTATAATATATTGCTGGAAATTTAAAGGGAGTATTAATATGGAGTTTTATGATAAGTTTTAACAACTAGTGTAGTAAGTACTATGCTAGGAGGTTTAATAATCAAGATTTATTATGGGAAAGGTTTTTAAACACTTTTAAGAAGGGTTTAAAGTATTTTATTGTTGTTGTAAATTCATAAAGGATTGATTGTGAATTTATATTGGTTGTTTTAGGCGGAGAATTCTCTCTAGGCGACTTTTAAGATTGTTAAAGTGCCCTCTCAATTTGTCTACACAAGGTACGTACATACCTATGTGTTGATTGGATTAGTATCATGATTTTAAGGATGAAAATTATGTAGTATCATGTATAGGAACTATGTTGAGTTCATATATGATTTCTATTATGTTGGATTTGCATGTTTTATGCCGTTGTGTGAAACATGTTGATTATGAGATTTATATTATGCTTGTATGGAAGTTTGATGCAAGCATATGGTTGGGAACTTTATTTTATTAATTCACATAGGAGAATTAATATATATATTGGTTTGGGTCATGATTGATCATTTGTTCCCTTTTGAGTATTTCACTGCTTTATAAGGACCGAGGGCCTTATTTGGTAAGTTGATATTTTATACCTATGAAAGGTAGTTTGGTTGTTGGCTAGGTTCAACAGATAAAGGAAGTTTGGACTAAAGTTGGAAGTAATATGGGTTGTTAAGTTGTGTGATCACTTATCTAATCCCAAGATAAAATAGAAGTTTATGATTGTTGAGTGATTATTATGTTTGTTTTACTTGTGAGTCATAACAAATAATAATTGGTTAATCATGTAAAGTGAAACTTGGATAGCAATAGCTTTAGACTTGTGCACGTCTGAAGTGTTGGACGAATAGGAGTTGGAGTACATGGTGGTAGCCCATGGCTTTTTCTGGGACTGGATTGATCACCGTGTTCTTTTTTATTTAAAAGGTTCCTCGATATCGTAGGTCATGGAAATACGGAGTCGCGCCCATATTTCGTCTTCCAAAGGGAAGGCTGGTTCTAGTTAGACAACTCGGTTCATTGACTATTCCATTCAAATTAAAGTAATAAGAATGTTATTATAAAGTTTAGTTCAGTAAAAGTTATCTGCAAGTTATTATATTATTATTTATTCATGTTTATTACTTATTAGTATCATGTTAGGATTGTTATTTATGTAGTATGTAGTTCTCAGCTTTGCTGATTACGTGCTTTTGTATGTATGTTGATCATGGCTATGCCTTATTGATTATGTGATGGCGCATTTTGGTGAGCAGTCTCTAGGGATCAATAGTGCATTGTCCACCTACAGGTTTGAAGATGATGCATCATTGCCTCATTGGGTTCGGGATTGGAGAGCTTGTTAGACTATTTATCATACTTTGAATTTATACTTTTCGTAGTTGGTTTTGGTTTTAAGTTTGACTTTGACTTTTGCTGGTTTGACTTTTGGAGTTGACTTTGTAGTTGACTAAGTTTTATTTGTAAAGTTTATTATTATGTTTTCCGCTGCAAAATTCTGAATAAGCCGATACGTTTTCACACGGGCGATAATGCTTTGATGATTCTCTATGTTTTATGTTAAAAAGGTATTTTTGGAAAATAGAGAATTTTCGGGGTGTTACAAGCTCGCTCATCCGAACCTGATCAACGTGTGAGAGGTTCCAGCTTGATAGTGCCCTTTATCTTATCTATTTAAAAAAAAAATGCAAGGGTTTAATATACGAAATATCCTTTAGATATAAGATTTCTTAATAACGTTAAAAACAATGACCTCCTTGTTCTTGTTTTATCTTAACTTTCAAGTTTCATGTCTATACTCCATCAAGCCCTACTTCAACCGAAAATTCGTAACTTTATAGTTTATCCCACCTTCTCTACTCCATGTACCCTTATCCTTTCTCAGAGCTGGTGCAAAATTCTTACTAGAGGTTAGTAGATTTTTAAAAAATATGTGTGATGTATTTCTTTGAACAATTTGTTACTCCAGCAAATACCATAACTTATTGTTTAACAACATCTCATGTGCGAACTAATATAATTTTTTCCCTTTAAAAAAAAAAAAACTAATATACTTGTTTCATGTCATTAAAAAACTTTTTTGTATCATTATTGGTATGTTTCAGATTATTTTAGAGTTATTTCATGTTATTCTTAAATACGTTCCATATCATTTATTAAACTCTTCCAGTTCATTGTTAGTACGTTTCATATCATTATTACTTACTTATATAGTTATATGTGATTTTCAGCAAACTTGTATCATTTCCCCCTATTTTAAGATCATTTGTCAACTATTTATATACCTGATTGGCTGATCATTATTATACAAATTGATATAATTTATAAGAGAAACAATATCATTATTACTAACTTTTATGTCATTTTTCACCAAATCTGTATCATTCTTCCTATTTTATGGATTACTACCTCTGTTCCTTTTTAATCTACACACTTTTCTTTTCGGGCTGTTCTTTTTTAATAGTTACACTGTTACTTTATCTATGTAAGATAAAATGTCCCGTGAATATTCCGTCACTTTTGTCCTCCCATGTTGTCCCTCACCAAATAAAAGAAACACCCCACCTACCCGATTTCTCTCTCTCTCTCCTCTATATTTTTATTTACTTTTTGTATTTCTTACTCTCCACTTTTCATAATTGATCTCCTCTCTCTCTCTCTTACTTTTTCACTTTTTCCTTGGTTATACCACAAAATAAACTGTGTAGATTAAATAGAAACGAATGTAGTACTTAACTGTCAGACAGTCTTACCAAAGACCAACTCATTAGTCTGGATCCAAAAGGACCAAAACCCGATGGTGCAGACATGAATATACTATTACAAATTCACAATGGATATTAAACTTTGATATATGGGGTTTAGGCCCAGCCCAAAAGCACCTCAGCAGTCAGCAGTCAACATACGGCTTTTAAAAAGAAAAACAAAGAGAAAAATCTCCCTGAATTGAACGTTACCGTTGCACATAACACGTTTACGTGATTCGTTTCAAAAGAAAAAGAACACGGTTACATAATTTAATTACAAATCTACAATAATGGACTAATCATGCAGCTTTAAACTTTGAATTCAATCTCTTTGCTCTTGTGTATAAGAAGACACCAGCAAGTGCTAGGGCAGTTCCTGCAGAGGTATATTAATAATCTGATATTAGTATATTTGTCCGGACTTAAGTGTCATTTAAGGTTAATACACTTTAAAAAGTCAATTCCAAATTGTTTGCCTCTTTGAAAAATATATAAATCCTTATTATGTATTCTTTGTTAGGAAGAAAGTAGTTGGTACAGTGGACATCAACTAGTTTAGTTGGTTAAAGTCTTGAAAAGTGGCGCCCAAGACCTGAGATCGAATCCCGTCTACATTAATTGCTGTTGTACTGACTCTCTCTAAACCAAAAAAGGAAAGTAGTATGTACATCTTGCTAAAACATTGATGAAATAATATGTTAATTCAGAGTTGAAATAACATGTACTGTATTTGGATCGTGCTACCAAAAATATTTCATAGAGATATGTGGTTTACTAAAACTCAAATAATAGACTTACCAAATGAATTTAGGAGTGAGATGGGCGTCTGGAAGAAGATTACTGAAGATACAATAACAACAACTCGCTTCAAGCAATTTCCCACCGAATGTGTCACAGCTGAAACCTTTTCTAATATCATGTAGGAAACCTGTGATCAAACACAAATTTTAATTGTCTAAGCAAAATCACCTTGGTTAGGTGAATGAGAAAGAGATGTGATCAACACTGTTTTTAAAATTTGAAAGAAAGTAGTATAATTACAATTTACAAGTTTAAATCTTCATTTGTCATTACATCAAAATTCTCAGTTGTAAATTTACCTTTTAAGATTAAATGTATCCCTTCATGATTAGACGGTCTCATTTGAGAATTTGCCGCCAAGACTATTAATTTGTAAAATGGAACTTGGTTCCTAATCAGGTAGTGTACACGAGTCTAATACGGTATGACTTTACCAACTTGGGTTGGCGTGAGTGGTTAAGGGCCTCTCGCTCCTTAACCAAGGTCTCGGGTTCGAGCCTTGGGTATGGAAAAAAAAAAACCCAGCTGGGAGGGATGCTACCCTTTGAGGTACCCATGCAAACTCTCGCGGGAGATTAGTCCATTCGCCAAAGGCGGTGGGAAACTACTCGTAGTAGGACAAAAAAAAATAATACAGTACGACTTTTCTTGGTCCGGGCCTAGCCTAGTGACGCGCAAGGCCTGCTATGCACGACCGTCCCCAACACTATTACTGACTAGTGACTAGTAACTGTAGTAAGTAGTAACGGAAAAGTGTCAGAATTGTTTACCTGCTGATATGTGTGGAAGCAAAGCCCGGCAACAAGGGCTCTTACACAAAGTTCTTTAACGTTCAAGCCTCTACTTGCCTAAAGTTGATGAGGATGAAAAGCAAGAATAAGTTCAATATTCATACTAAATTCTTTTACATGGAAGTTTCCAAAATTCGAACTTGTATAGATATGACTTACAGCTAATTGAAAATACGAGGGAGAAAATTTGACGCCATCAATGAAAATAGCTGTTGTGAGTAAGAAGACGAAGCAGATGAGTGTAATTATAGAGAACAGATTGATGTTGTCCAAACTCTCCTGTCAATGTTCAACATAAACATCAAAGATTAATTGATTATATATTCCATAAGCTTTCCTATCTTTTGGGCCTAATTATTTTACATGTCGAATTTGATGACAAAAGTCCAATCTAGTGTTTGATAGAGTGGTATAACTTAAAATGATGTACCTCTTCTTTAACCATCAACTTTTTGCTTAGCACATTACGTGATTGGTTAGTCAGATTAGAAGCCATTGCGCTGCCAAAACCTAACCTGTTTTGCGAGATCAACCTTGTCATTAATCATGTAAAATGAATTCGTGCTTTGTACCTAAATATCATAAAAACAGTGAAACAATTCAATCTTTCAAGACCCGCTAATGTAAATGATATATATATATATTAGGTTATCCTTTTCACGAAAACTACATACTTCCTCCGTTCCATAATAATTGAAACATAAGAATTTGACACAAGATTTAATAAACATCACTTTCAAAAGCCAAAAAGTCATAAAATACATTTTACTTTATCAAAAGCAAACCACCCAAGTTTGTGATGGGGTAGTTTTATCATTTTATCACTTTCTTTTGTAGGATTTATGCCTTGAATTCTGATCAGAGACGTTTTTTTGTCGGACCGCCCAATCGGGCGGGGCAGCGACCAAGCAAAAGTTGTGATAGTGGGGCGCCCGATGTCATCGGGCTTGTTCGCCCGATCGGGCGGCATCGCGAACTACGACTCGGGCCGTGTTCGCCCGATCGGGCCCGCGACTGGTTTTGGCTGGGAAATTACCTCCCGATCGGGCGGCAGTTTAATGACGCGGGTTGGCGATTTTTCGGGGTTTGCATATAAATTGGTTTTTTAACCTAGTTTATTAGTGACGATTTTCTCATTAATCATCTCTGTAATTCTGATTATTCTCTCATCAATAATATTATTCTCTCCCCTGCCCGTGGACGTAGCCAACACTCCGTTGGTGAACCACGTTAAATCTGTGTCTGTTTATTTTCAATTTTGCATTCAATATTTGTTCTTTCTCACATCTGTCATAACATCTTTTTTCCATTTAAGGTATGTTTCACCTATTTTGAAACGTTCTAACATAGTAAGTGTTTCACTTATTATGAAATGGAGGAAGTATATGATATATCTATTAAAAGCATAAGTTATTTTGACTAAGTATTTGGAAACTAAAGGTTTCTCTTGCTAGCATTTTCATAATTCTTCACACATAGTCAAATGTAGTATACTAGGTTTGAAGCCCGTGCGTTGCACGGGTTGTTTATTTTATTTTATTGCAAATTTTTTGTTAAAATTATTGTTGATTTTGTGGTGTTGTAAAATGAGATTTTTCAATATTATTGTATTTACATACTTCCTCCATTCTTTTTCTATTACAACAATTACCACTTTAGGTAGTTTCATCTTTTGGAACCATTCCAGTTTTGAGAAACTACAGTTGACAATATTACCTTTACTTTATGTTAATAAAACCATCATTAATTACCCGAATTGTCTTATAAAGTTGCGTTTACTTTAATAAAGATTTATTTGTCCCCTACTCTAGTTAACTAAAGAGTACCTCTATGCTAAACTACCCATTTTTTATTTCCTTAAAAACCATGTCCAAACCAATTGTTGAAGTAGGAAAAAAACGGAGAAAGTATTTGTCATTATACTGTAATTTCTAGATTTGTTATTGTGATATATAAATTTTATAATTTTTAATATTCAATTGAATATTGTAGCTAAGTCTATTATTAAATGGTATCCCAATAACAGGTATGACTAACAATAGCTAATACAGTTTTAACATGAATAATACCCGAATGATACTTTAAGAAAGTAGATGGTAATAATTTAATTGACGCAGGACAGAAAGAATATTTTCTTAAAAATTGATAAGAATGACATGGCATGCTTAGGTGGAGTTCTTTATAATATTCTAAGGATGTTTTATTTAAATCAAACTCTAATTTTTACATAATCCAAAACTCTAATATGTAACTTTATCGCTATAGATTTTAGTTAATAAATTTTGTTGCAATACTATATTGTTTTAGTTTAGTTGAGTAAGGTTGAGGTTTTGAAAGATAATATGTTTAATCCTGTAAATTGGACCTATAATCAAATGTTATAATCACATATAATACACTATACTTAATACTTATAGCCATTATTATATTTATCTAAAAAAAGCCTAAATAATGTCCTACAATGCATCTAATTTAATATATTTTCATGAGTTGTGAAACTATATTGTAAATAGATCGTATTTTGAAGCATATTTCAAGCACTCTCCAATGGTAAAAAAAATATAATGTTTTGAATTAAGTAGCAAAAGTTAAATTCAATTTACATAATATAATAATTTAGGTTGTTTATTCAAAACGAAACTCTAATTTTCCCCTGTTCAAAACTCTTTTATGTATTTAAATATATGTAGAATTCTATTTTTTTCAAATATTTAAAATAAAAACTAATGACATGACAATCTTAAGTGGCGCTCTCTATTTCATAAATTGTAGAACTATATTGTAAATGGATCTTATATCAAAGCATATTTCGAGCACTATCTAATGGTACAAAAATTATAATATTCTGAATTAGGTAGCAAAAGTTATACACAATTTACATAATATAATAATTTAGGTTGTTCATTCAAAACGAAACTCTAATTTCTGTTTATCCAAGACTCCTTATATGTATTTAAATCTATGTAGAACTCTATATTTAAAAATAAATAAAAATTAAAAATTGATGACATGGAAATCCTACATGGCGCTTTATATTTCATAAGTTGTACAACTATATTATAAATGAATCTTATTTCGAAGCATATTCCGAGCACTCTCCAATGGTACAAAAATTATAATATTCCGAATTACGTAGCAAAAGTTATACACAATTTTCATGATATAATAATTTAGGTTGTTGATTCAAATCCAAACTCTAATTTTCGCTTATCCAAATCTCCTTATATGTATTTAAATTATCTAGAACTCTATTTTTGTAAAAAATAAAAAATAAAAATTGATGACGTGGCAATCCTACGTGGCGCGCTCTATGAGCTCGAAATCTTGAGGAGCTCCCTATGCTCCCGAAAAGTTCCTCCTTTATATATATATATATTGATTTGTTCAAGGATATGTCTATTCATGTCAAATGATTAGAGGCGACAGATAGATCTTAGATAGAAATAGTTTCAAACTAATTTGTTCGGTGTAGAATTCATGTGACAAATCATGAGGTTTCAAAATTGGTAATTTCATATTAACTAATTTGTTCAATTCGGTGTAGAATTCATGTGACAAATCATGTGTAGGGATGACAATGGGTATGGTCTGGGTAGGGTAAGGCTAGATCCTTACTCATACCCTAATTTTTGGATGTAGACCCATACCTTACCCATACTTATAGGGTAAAATTTTTAAGGACCGTTACCCGTACCTGTAAGGTTTGATAGGGTATGGGTATAGTCTAGGGTCTAAAATGGGTCCAACAGAAAAAATTCCGCTTACATTTTCACGTGTATATATAATCATTAATCACTATTTTATATATTACACACATAATATCACATTCCATACCAATACATATTTTTTGCACATCCCAAAAGTCTCATACATCAAAATATAAATAAAGATAATAGTGATTTGCGGCTAGGGTTCCTCGGTGAGGGAGGGTTTTAGTTTTATTGGAAGTCTATTGACTTGGAAGGATATGTAAATAAAGTAATTTGTTTATATATATTTATTTTGATTTTAAAAAAATAAAAATACATACTTTATTTTAGATGGGTCCATGGGTAGGGTCTGGGTGTCTGAATAGTGGACCCTTACCCTACCCTTATGCGATAGGACCAAGACCCATACCCTACCCTTACATATAGGGTCCAAAAAACTAAAACCCATACCCTAATTTTAGGGTAGGGTTTGGGCGGGTCTGGGTAGGGTCCTGGACCCATTACCATCCCTAATCATGAGGTTTCAAAATTTGTAATTTCATATTAATTTCAAAATTTTATAGTTATTGATTTTTTATATCGACACATCAACAATAGTATACCTTTTTTACTCTTCTTTTCCTAAGAAATTCGGAGGGTGCATTTGTAAATTTATAGTGTATTTACTTGACACATGCAACAACTAATTTCTATTAATAATAGTACAAGTTTACAGGAGAATTGTTTTGTCATCACAGGAGACAATTGCTTACAAATTCTTTTTGGGTTTTCATTGTATGGGAAATTATAATTTCCGTCATACACCTAAAACTTTTTATTTTAGTTATCTGGAAAGTCACAAAAGTAAATGAGTAAAATTGTAGTGGAATCAGCCGAAAGGTACCCATGAGGCCATGACTACGTGAGCGTATACATCATAATAGTCGTATTGATTAAAGACAAAAACGTTTTAAATAAGACAACATAAATTAAGTAGTACTAAGTAATTCTTCTATTATTTTTTGAACATAACATCAAAAAAAATTATCTTAATGCTCACCAGTTGAAAGAGGCCTCTGTGAAAGATGCTAATGCCACTCCACCAACAATCGGCACCAGGGAAAAAACCACCCATGGATTAGGCCTCTGTAACAATTTTTCAAGTTAGCTACTAATTTGTATTTTTCTAAGAGGTCCATTATATCTTTTACTGATCTAATGTAAAGAAAACAAAAATAGGGAATTTAACAAGAAAAAAGACAAATCTATACTAATATATTAAAATGCGTTCTTAAGCCAGAAACGGTGTCACGTGACGCCTTCGCTTGGATTATTTTATGCTATGTAATCTACATACACTAAATAAATAGAAAATGCATTATATAAGATTTGATCTCGAAATCACAAGCATATATATTAATGTCTTAACCACTAAACCAAGTGATAGGTGTTATTATTTCATAGTAAAATATTGATAAATGAAATATATAATTACCCGAGGCGTAGCCCGGGCCTAAAAACTAGTAATAGATTAAAAGCTGACCTCACCAAGAAAAAGGACAGAGAGAAGGACAGTGAAGAAGGGCTCCATAGCTTTAATGGTGTGAGTGAAGGAGACGGCAACTTTTCCAAGGCTCACATTCGTTAGGAGATTGCCCATCGCATGTGCTATTGCTAATGGTAGAATAGCTGCAAACTTAGCATAATTATACACCAAATATCAATTAATTAGCCAAATATGCCAAAATGAAAAAAAAAAATCTAATAACAAGATACAACCTTTTTAAAATAATTTGACTAGTATACTAGTAATCAGTTCAGTTCAGATAAATTAAATTCAATTTAGTTCAGTCCAAAAGAACATAGCCTAAGTCTAAGTCGGAGCACAAGTTAAGGGAAAACTGGAAATGATTAGTGATAGTAAATAAGTTATGTAGTAAAATTTTATTAATCTTATTGTAGAAATCAATTAGAAGTAGATGTAGTAAAAAATTTATTAGTCTACATCTCTAGAGATGTTACAATCTAACATGTAACATCAACATATGGAGATGTTTGGGCTTAATTAATCAGCAACCCAATAAGGAGCATAAAAGCCTCCTAAAGCCTGGGACAGGTGGTAACAGTGGATCCCACTTGAAAGTTGACCTAACCACAAGGACTTGGGGCACCTCTAAAAGGGTGGAATAATCATTGCCTAAAAAGGTAACATGCCCATTGGTACCAAAAAGGTCCATCTGAACAATGTTTCCTGTCTGGGAAATCCCCAACACTATAAAAACCAACTGCCTCATCAATGAACAGGTATTCAATTCTCACCTAACAAACTAGAGCATCTCTCTCTAGACTTTCTCTCTACCTCAATCTCATCTGACTTGAGCGTCGGAGGGGCGATCCCGGAGCCACCCCGGGTAGTCTAACCTTGTTTTGCAGGATTCCGGCGTACGGACATCGGAGCTCAGGCGACTGCTCTTGGGGCCCACATCACATCTCCCAACCAATTACAATCCTTAATTTCTTAGCAGAAACAGGAGATATCCTTTTTAAAGGAGTAGGAGTATAAGTACTAGTATAGATATTTAGAAGTGATAATAGATTACTTAATTTTACCTGTGAACGGGTAATCTTTGGTTTTGGATGAAGATTAAAACCCCACATAAGAAGAACAAGCAAACTTCCACATCCAAATTGGAAAGCTGTAACGGTTGAAGGGAACGGATAGACCTTAAGAACCTGTACATAAATGAGAACTTAGATTAGAAATCGACATTATATTCCACTACAACATGGGATTATCAGCAAAATTGAATAACATAATCCACTCTTAGGCATACTTCGATTTACTTATTTACATGTCTAAAGTTAATAAGAATAATTTAATGAATGTAAGACTGAAAAGTGATGATCTTTAGAACCCACGCTCTTTAATCTTAAGAACACCAATAATTATATTGAAAGAAATTAGACTATGAATATATTAAGGCATTAAGCACCTGCTTGTTGTATATATTGAAGTAGACATTTAAGGCATACCAAAGGCAAAACATGCCTCCAAGCTGCACATCACGAGCCACACTATCAGAGTTTGTTTCTGTACCTCCATCTGCATTCTCAGGGATTGAAACAGCTCGAACGACCAACAATTTTCTTGATCCATGCTTTGTTGTAGAAAGGCGAGGCGACGAAAAAGAAAGACAAAATGATGTGTTGGAGCACATATATCCCCCATCAAGATTGCAGGAAGTAGAATCTATTGTTGTGGAGCGAACATTATGGTTGAAATATTTATGCATATACCATTGATCGCGAAAGCATCCTACATGAAGGATGTTGGAGACTTTGGAAGTGATACATAGTGCTCTAGGATACATATCCAACAAACAAATAAGGTCTTTTGAGTAAGTATTAATTTTCCTACAAGTACATGATTAGGACCTTTGCATAGCAACTTACAAAATGATTTATGAAATTTATAAGGAGAGTATAAAAAAATTTGACATAATGGAAGTTTGAGTTGATGAACATACATTATATTATAAATGTATGTTGAATGAGTGGTTGATATTTTTGGCATAGGAGCACGTGCCCCGCGGGCTACTATAGATGTGCTGTTGCAGAATTGTGAGGATGAGAGCTTCGACTAATAGTAGTGAGAAATTAGTGGCTTGTGCTCTTAAGCAAAGTTTTCAGAGAACCACAACTTTGAGACACTTATTTGCCAGTTAAGACGATAGCAATCTTATTTGTAGCTTTGTGAAATTGGTCAACTACAAAACCCTGTCTATAATTCTACTGAAAATATTTGCCTTTGTTTTGTTTATAAAGGATTGGAGAATACAGAATAGTTTTCTCAAGGATGTAAGACATTCTCATTCCGATTTATGTTTTCGTTTTTCACTTATCTCATCCATCATCTTTTAGGGTGCATTCTCTTCACCTTAAAGACCCTAAATTTATTTGAAATCCGAATTAGGCTCTGTTCTTTTGGACTGAATTAATGAAAATTCAGTTCAGTGCAATCCAGTTTACATAAATTCAATTTAGTTCAGTTCAGGTTTATTCAGTTCAATTCGGTTCGCGTTGGTTTTCCTCTCACACTTTTCATTCACTTCGCTTCGATTCGAGACAAATGAAGTTAAGTTCAGACAAATTCAGTTCAGTTTAGTTCAATTCAATTCAGTCCAAAAAAAATAAAAAATGCATTATGTTGAACTAAATCAAACAGAGTTTTAATAAAAGTTTTTTCCAAAATTTTCATTCATGTAATGATAATACGGCCTTCGTTCATTTACCTTTGACAAACTGTAAAAACTAGGAAGCAATACACAAATCATGTTCAAGTAATAAATAAAAGAAGACAAAATTATGAATACCTATTTATTATTGATTTTTACTAAAATATAATGCCACTCTAGCAATGTTATTTATTAGATTTGTAAACAATACTATATCAAGAATGTAAAAATAACCCCCTCCCCTCAATCATTAAAAGGTGCACCATGGTGTACCTTCGCATGATGCACCAAGGAATTTTAGACAATTCTAGTTAAATTATGTCTTTAAAAACTAACAGTAATAAATGCTTTAATTATCTTTTGGAAAAAGTTTAGTCATTGTAGAATATAATCTATTCATACGTTTTAATATATGAAAACTACAATTTATTTTTTGTATTTGGAAAATATAGTTTTAAAAGTTTTGTCTTGAATAATAAGCTATAATATTTTTCATAAAGAATAATATGTTAATTTTTTATTTATTTGGAAAAACAATAAAACTATGTTTATACTTTATACAAGAACAATGCCAAATATTGAAAAGAACAATCAATATAGTATAAAAAAGCCATCATTAAATACAAAAAGTAAAATATGTTTTAAAATCGTTTTTATTTTGGCAAACTAACAGAAGCATAGTATATTGTCACAAAAGAACAACATCACTTAAATGAACAATTAATATCTTACAAAAGAGCAATAGTTATAAACTAGAAAAATATGGTTGCATGTCTTTTCCTTTAAAGGAAAAGCAATAAAATATATAAGAACAATCATTATGTTATAAAAGAATAATATTTATAATGAAAAAATAATATGGTGAAGATTTTTCAATATTTTTTTTTTTAACAAAAGAATAGTGTTTTCCAGTTTTATTTCCAAAAATGAAGCTATGATTCTCATGCTCTGTTCTTTTGGACTGAATTAATGAAAATTCAGTTCAGTTAAGTTTAATTCAGGAAAATTCAGTTCAGTTTAGTTCAATTCAGTTTAGTTCAATTCAGTTAGTTTCCTCTCACAGTTTTCATTCACTTCAGTTCAGTTCAGTTCAAAAAAATTAAATTTAGTTCAGTTTAGTCCAAAAGAACATAACCTCATTTTCTTTACTGAATCTTTCAAAACTATTTTTTTTGGAAAAAAGTTTTTATTCTGACTATTTTTTGAATCCCTAAAAAAATAACTTTGTTGTTTTTAATAAAAATTACATGGCTATTTTTAAGATATTGTTATTCTAGAATTTGCTCTTAACAAAGGTATTAGGAGAATAATAAAACCCTCAAATAGTACTCCTTTTCAAACATAGCAATTACATATCTTTTACGTTTCACAAAGTTGGACTATCACATAATTTAAATCCGTTTTATAAAATTATTTTCTCTTTTGCTTAATCCTATTTTCGCAAAAAAAAAAAATTCCATTTTAACTTTTGTTGGTCCACCTTTTGGCATTTACTTCCTCACTTATTTCTCTCTTTATAATTAAAAAAGGAGTAAAGGATTAATTGACCTCAATTTTCTTTGATATATAGAGATATAATACGCAGAAAGATATTTAATTAGGACTATTAAACTTTATAATTTGTTCAATATATCATATCAACAATATCACAATTATTTTCAAGATCATGTTGCAATATCGCAATTAGTTGCAAAATGTGAATATCAATGAAACTTGAGTGCATTGATAAAGATCTAACATGTAAATTCTTAATTCGGTAGACCTTCAACATCATGTCGTAGTCTACTAGTTTTGATTCTTAAGGCCAATTAAGTCATTGTATGTCTTTCGTTGTAGTCTTGTAAAGATAGGAAATCACAAGAAGTAATATGATAAATAGTGATCATAACTTTGGGACATCATAAAGAAGAAGAATATGACCAATAATGAACATAATTCCCTCCCCAATAAACGAGTTGACCCGACACGATCCATTTATTAAACGAATTGGGTTAGGATTGAACATTTTAACCTGAACCCGACACGACAACACGTTTAAGTAATATTCTACTATCAATTTTATTAAATCTGCGTCAAATAATTTGAATATTTTTCATATATACTTCGGCTCTGTTCTTTTGGACTGAATTAGTAAAAATTAAGTTCAGTTCAGTTCAATTCATTTCAGCTCAATTAGTTTCCTCTCACAGTTTTTATTCATTTCAGTTCAGTTCAGTTCTATTCAGTTCAAAAGAACATAGCCTTCCTCGATTATTTTTTTAATTGCACTATTTGCTTTTCACATTTGCTGAGACACATATTGGAACGATAATACTCTAATTGCGTACAAGTAAAAATTATAAAAATTTGTTAACTGGGATCCTCACCTTCAGAAGAATCTAACAAGCCCCATTTGACTATATTTTTTTTTTCTTACATAATGATGCGAAATAGCTTAACATAGTAAATGCAAAACAAAATTGCCAAATGAAAACAGATGACATCACTCTACATAAAGAAACACAAAAAAAAATTGAAAAACATATGAAAATTCAATTAGATCTAATACAAAACCTTTTTTATTTCAACCATGCATAATCTTGATATAATTATAATCCTTATCAAAAACCATAGCATCACTATCTAGTATCTACCACAAAAAATTCGAATCTCAACTTTTTTACAAAACAGAACTTTTACCATTAACCAATGATACTTAGCCCAAATCCATGTGCCAAATTACAGAAAATCTCTAATCCCATTAATCTAACAATATAATATATATATATATATATATATATATATATATATAATGATCACCCGCTGAGAGGTTTATAGAGATGATCAAGTTACCAAAAAGCACCTTTGGAGTTGTTATCGGGGACTGGGGAGTATTTCATATAACCCAATACACGATCCACAACAGCCCGTATTTCAGCCCATAGTTCACTCTCTTCTAAAGACGGTACTCTGGATCGAAACTATGTATGTAGTTACCCCCAATGGTGAATGGACTCAAAAAGTTCTTTTTATAGAGTACCACTAATCACTACTCCTTGTCTCCTTCCATTTCAACTGCTAATTACTTTCAATTCACGGAAGTAAAAATTAGAAAAATTCCAGACAATAAATTTCATTTGTTATATTATAAGAGATATTTGTGGTAAAAGCAAATTTTGGTAAAGCATGTGTGCCTTTTATATTATGAGATAGAGGGTGTACATCAAGATCACCCTACACCTACAATGTCTGCAGGCTCATCCATAACCTCGGTTTTTGCTACATATGCCTTGTAAAATGGCTGGAATCAGATGACATTGCAAATCAGGCTGCTGACTACCTTCATCGCGCCAGTATACAAGAATCCTATGATGCTTACTAGTCTCCTATGAGGCAATGATGCTTCTAAGTCTCCGATCCAGATGTTCGTCTCATGAAATCAAATGCTTTCGATTCCTTAAATCTCTCACACCTTCAACAAAGGGTAACCTAATTGTTCTATATGTACCTAAACAGTAGCAAATTTAAATATGGTGCCAACATCATATCCACCGTGAATAAAGGCTCAGAAACTAACAATTGCCCTCATGGCCTCACGGGTTCTGGACTCGTATTGTACATAACCAATAATTGCCCTCAATAGGCAAGTGATTTTTCTTCTCTTTCTAATCAGCGCATATCTTAAATCTGTCATGAACACAGCTTTTCCCACAAGTATACAAAGAGTCAGACTAATCAATCTAAATTGTAACTGATATCGCTATGGCTTAGAGTAACAGCTGATCGAAAGCTTAAGTCAGAAAAAGGCCATAAACATTTGATGATGCAGCATATATTCAGTCAAGATAAACTTTAACATCAATACCATTATCAATAAGAGACTGCACTACTGCTCTAATCTTGCCTTCAAATTTGTCCCTAACTCTGGGGGTATACGATGCTGTGTAAACATCTGCTTCTCTAGCCCTGTCTGACAGAATCCTACCCACAGCCAAACAAGCTGGTATGTCACATCGAGACCTGAGAGCAGCTTTTATATCCTTGGAATTCGTACCTGCAACTGCAACCTGCTTACAGGTCACTCTGTGAGTGAGAGAGGCCTGAACAAACCGCTTTGAGATGAACACGTCCAAAGTAAATGGTTCCATATAGGCGACTGTTCGTTGCTTAAACGATATGTGCTTTTGTGGGTTCTTTGATTTCTTCTCCTTCTGGTATGTATATGGCCGGCTGTTATCATCATCCAGGTAATCCTCTACTCCGAAGAAGCTCCTTGGAGGAGAACAGTGGGACTGCAATGAAGCTCATATCAGATAGGTATCAAGGGCTCAATTACTGCAACCTTCCGCCAGTGCAAAAAAAATGGCAACCACATTAAGCTACCAACAACCAATAGAGCCTACCAGGGGTAGGTGAATTATTCTGAATCTTAACTCATCAGCTACACTTGGGTTTCTCAGTGCAGAAGCATTCGCTATTTACACACTAATGAAACACCTCGTACTCTGAGGAAACAAAAATAAAGCGACTTGACAACATAAAGAAAAATAAAAGTTATGTGCAAGAAAATTGTTCAAACATTGTGGTTGCAAGTGCGATTGGCTATTTATAGAGAACAGGAGCAAGCAGCTTTACTTCAAAGAGCTTCTCTTGTCCAAGACGACTAACTTGCTGACAGAAGACAAAGCTGATCAAATTATCCCCAATCAGCATCTAAATTTGAGTTCAAAACCCTAAAATCAAACCTACATAGCTAGCAAAGCAACCTCAAATAAACAATATCTGAACTTAGATTCCACTTAGGTTCTGTTCTTTTGGACTGAATAAGTCTGAACTGAACTGAACAGGTCTGAACTGAACTGATCTGAACTGAATTGAGTATTATTAATAATTACAAGTAGAATAATATTTTTATCATCATTGATAATGATAATAATTTATAATATTAATGATAATGATAATGATAATAATAATATTAATACTAATACTAATAATATGCATAATAATAATATTCTTATGAATTGAGTAATATTAATAATAATATTAATACTAATACTAATAATATGCATAATAATAATATTCTTATGAATTGAGTAATATTAATAATAATATTAATACTGATAATATGCTACATTGTTTAAACTTATTTATTTGGAGTTCTTCAATCTTCACCCACCAAAAAGTAATACTCCCTCCGTTTCCAAAAGTTCTTCCTACTTTAACCAATTTCCTCTCACAAAACAATTCAAAATAGGAACAAAATAATCGGAGGGAGTATTACATTTCTATCTTTCGCTTCTTTCACCAAAAATTACTCTTTTTATCACTTGTCCCCCTTATTTTATATTCAATGAGTCAAAAAGTACCCTCCAAAAAGCTTAAAAGTGACATTGCCAAAAATCTTAACACCAATAATAATAATAATAATAATAATAATAATAATAAGAATAAAAATAATAAGAATAATAATAATAATAATAATAACAACAACAACAACAATAATAATAATAATAATGGTTTTTTCACCATATACCCCTGACAAATATTTTTTTGCACCATATACCCTCGCAAGTTTCCAAATTCACCATATACCCCCGACGTTTTAAAAAATACATTCACTTACCCTTATGACTAACGGAAGGCTAAAGTCGTTAGTCATTAACCTCTAATCCCCCCTCTAACCCTAATTAACTAACCTAAATCTACCTCTAACCCTAACCCTAACCTCTAATCTAATACCCTAACCCTAACCCTTACTCTTACCACCCCTCCCCCACTGGCCCACCACCCAGCAGCCCCACTTCCCCACCACCCCACCACCCCCCGCAGCCCCCCTCCCCTTCCCCCACCACCCCGAAGCCCCCCTCCCCACCACCCCCCCGAATCCCCCTCCCCACTCCCCCGAATCCCCCTCCCCACGCAGCCCCACCTCCCCCTCCCCCTTCCCCTGGCGACGCGCAACCCTCCCCCCTCCCACGCAGCCCCACCTCCCCCTCCCCGTGGCCCCTCCCCTTCCCCGCCGACCCCTCCCCTCCCTCGCTGCGCGAACCCCCTACCCTCCCCCTTTTTCCCCTCGCGAAGATGAGCGATCCAACTCCGACGAGTTACGGTTCTTCTTCAAAATTTACAACCCTAATTTCACGAAATCTTCATCTCCGAAACAAATATAAAAAATGGCGGAAAAATTGGACACCATCAAGCTCATCCTTCATCGAGCAATTTCCTCTCTCCTCAATCTTCGTGCTTTGTTCTTTGACAACATTTGGGGAGGGGAGGGGGGTTCGCGCAACGGGGTAAGAAGGGGAGGGGGTTCGCGCAGAGGGGAAGGAGGGGAGGGAGGGTGGTTCGCGCAGCAGGGAGTGGGTCGGCGGAGGAAGGGGATGGGGAGTGGGTCACGGGGAAGGGGGGGTGGTGGTGGTGACGTGGTGTGGTGGTGGTGAGGGGGTGGTGGTGCAGTGGGGTAAGGGGGGGGGGACGGTGGTTAGGGTTAGGGTCCAAGTTAGTGTATTAGATTAGGGTTAGAGTTAGGATTAGGATTTGATTTAGGTTAGTTAATTAGGGTTAGGGGAGGATTAAAGCTTAATAACTAACGGAAGTCTAACACCGTTAGTCAAAAGGGTAAGTCGATTTATTTTTTGAAAGGTGAGGGGTATATGGTGAATTTCAAAAGTTGAAAGGGTATAATGTATATGGTGCAAAAAAAAAATTTGTCAAGGGTATATGGTGAAAAAACCGTAATAATAATAATAATAAAAATAATAAGTTGTAGTATGAACTGAAGTGAACTGAAATGAATATGTCTGAACTGAACTGGTCTAAAATGAACTGATCTGAAATGAACTAAAATGAATTTCTATTTATCCTGTCCAAAAGAACAGAGCCTTGATCTGCACATTCAAACCCATTCTAGCCAATTTCTTCAAAACTGCTAAATGTAACAAGCCCAACATTTTCTTCAACTTAGGCATATTCTCTATTATTTGACTTAGATCACTTCATTGAGCTCCAAAGTAATGCACTTTAGTTGCAAGATCATGAATAAAAAGCCATTAGAGCTTAAATACTACATCCATTTATTTGATTTTTTTTCCTCACTTTCCTTTTTAGGGTGAATATATATTGAATCTTTCAGCTTTTACCTTTCCTCACGAAAATTACCCATGTGAACTCATATTCCTTTGCATTTCCCTAAAAGCGAGCAATAAGAACAAAAAAAAGGAGGGATCTTAATACTCACAAAGCCAAATCAAGCTTCAGATTTGCTACTAAGTACTAGCTCGAAAAAAGCTGAGCTAATCCCAAAGTTACCCAAAAATTTCAGCATTCTTCATTCTTGATTCAATCCGCTCCTCACAGGTCAAAGCAAGTTCAATGAACAAAATTCTTCTGAGTCCCCACTTTCCAATACATGTTGTCCAAAAATGATCTTTCCATTACTCTTTTAGATTAACGCCACACTATCTCTCCATCAAATCAACCTTTTTTCTCTCTTATTCCAATACTTCTACTGTCTCTCTCCATTTTCAATCTTTTTCAGTCTTTCTCCATAATGTCATTAACATAATGGGAGTACATCACATTTCAGATAGACTCAACTATGTTAAACTAAGCTCCTATCTATTCTAGAATACTCAAGATAAGCAAGCAACTACTTTTTCTAACAGCCATAAGTCCATAAAAGTGCTGATTTGTTTGCAAACACACTGCAATTGATCAGTTCTAGAAGAAAAATAGATGGCTTGAATTCTTGATTCATGTTCTTAGCCTCACCTTTGCCAACACTTTCCTTGTAGGAGTCACTTTGGGAACTTGGATACCAGCTTCAGTAAACTTCAAGAACAGATAGATACTAGAAATATCCTTTGCCAAACCAGCCTAGTTTATCCCAGAAAACCAAGAACTGGCAGTCAAATCTGCTTACAGCACTAGAGTACTGCATTTTTATTTCTCTGTTAATTTCTTTGAGTTCTAAATACATACAGTAATTTCAGGGCAATATGACATTCTGGTATATGAAAAATAAAAAGACGAGAAAATTTACCCAAATGGGTCACTAACTATTAGTGATGTCAAAGACTCAAAACTACAATTGATAAGGACACGTTTACAGTCTACAGCAAGATTCAGGGCAAAAAGTTCATATTCTTATACTAAAATCACTGATCATCCTAGGTTTAATTTTTAACGAAGGCATCAGTGTTTTTGATACTTAAAAGTACATGTAAGGAGGCAGACTTCATTACTCTCAGCCAAACCCCATGGAAAAATAAGTCATGAAAAATCAAAGAATGTCGTCCCTGTCAATTCTACCATCTCATATATCAGTGCATGGTAAGCCTACAATTCCTTACAGTTACAATCAGCCCGGTCACACTCTCTCTCTCTCGAAGGAAGGGGTGAACGACGAATGTTATGAGACAGAGCACGTCTCCAGGAACAGCATATGTTCGCGAACATCATCGAACATATACATAATACACCGTAACTGAAAAACTGTACATATGCAACCAAGTGGCTAAAATGCAACTCATGCTCACTCCAACAACTAGCAAGGATTAGAAATGGCAGCAAACCTGTCCGGAGTGAATGTTATTCGTCAGCATATACAAACAATGCATAGTTTTACTTTCTCCACTACATTGCAACCCTTTTCTAAGCAGTTCACCAAACCCATTCTTCAACATCACAAGAGCAAACAACAATCTAACTCTTGCAGCCGTACAAAAGCAATTCACTGTTTACAGGTAAAGAAACCAATCAGGGAACAAAAGCATATAGATGAGCCAATCAAAACTGTTATTACACCACAAAAATTACCCCAAACTATTAACTTTACAGTAAAATTCTGCAAATTAAAGAAGACCCATTTTCTAACATGTTCTACTAATCATCCTCCTTCAGTTTTTAGCTCAAAACTCTTTTGAGCATTTCGTCGAACATGTGGTGTGCACTATGCATTGCACAACAAATGATACAAAAAACAATGAAATCTATAGCATGTAGAATGTAGAATGTAGAGAGAAGTTCACTTTAATGGGGTGCAAGGAAATGTAAAATTGTTACCTATTAAAATGAAATGCGATAGTTCAAGAATATTTTTGGCAAGAATTTGTTGAGTATAATCAATTGGTTGATGAAGCAGCATAATAACCAGCAAGTAATAGTTAAATTAAAAAAAGCATTGTTTTCCATAAATTTAAGAAGGAAATGAAAGACAAATTTAGAGAATTTATTTCAATAATTCTACAACTCTTACCTGCAACGAAATACCCAGAAATGTCGAAGGACTTTGGGTAGCGAAGAGAATGGAAATTGGGAGGAGGATTTTGTAAAAAAATGCACGAGTATATTAAAGTATAGAACAGAGTACCTTTGTTTATTACAGTTATGGTATTATCAGAAGGGCATTTGGTCTAGTGGTATGATTCTCGCTTAGGGTGCGAGAGGTCCCGAGTTCAATTCTCGGAATGCCCCTATATTCTAAAGTAGTCTCTTTTTTCTCGGAATGCCCCTATATTTTAAAGTAGTCTCTTTTTTTTTGTACAACATGAATATGTTTCTCCAAACATAATAAATAATTAATAATTATTATATATAGTCAAAGTTTTTATAAGGCGAAAATGAAAATTATTTTGTGATAATTGGTCCAAAATATAAGAATCTTTGAAGTTGGACTATAACTATAAGATTAAATACTTTAAACATCTTTTTTTTAAAGTTGACTAGGTTTCGGACTCCGGAGTACCCTAGCCTAGGGTTGTTGGAAAAATAACATGTATCTATGACCTTATGATCTCATGGAAAAATGACAAACTTAAATTGTGGAAATTAATTATATCATCTTCAAATTTTTTAATGTAGAAAAAGTAGAGTGAAATTCATTAAATTTGGAACAGGGTCATATTACAATTTCTTACCGCTGTACCTTATATGAAATGAGACCAAAAAGAAGAGGAAATGGCAGGGTAAATTAAGTATTTTAATTTTATGGGAAATAAGGATGTGAAAAATAATACAAAAATTCTTCACAATTACACTATAAAACCAATTGCGTAGAAAGGGACGCATTGCAGCCTGGTAGCGCATTTGTTTTAGGTACAAAATATCGAGTGAATCATGTATCCCTACCGATTACTTTTACTATGATAATTAAGAAGGAATTAATGAAAATTTCGATCAAAATTAGATATACGTGGATTAATTCGAGGGCACAGAGGTGAAATTCACGAAGTCTTTGCAATGAATTGTGGAACTTGCTCGTGCACGAAGGCTGAGCTGTTGGCCGTAATGAGAGGGCTTAGTGTTGCGTGGAATGGTGGCTATCGAAAGGTGGTGGTGTCGATTGACTCTGCAGTTGTGGTACGTTTGTTAGGAGGCGAGATTCCCCCTAACTCTCCTTACATTCATATCATTAGAAAGTGCCATGCTCCTATTGAAAAAAGAGAGTGGTTGGTGAAAGTTGAACATTACTATCGAGAGGCAAATAGAGCTGCGGACTGGTTAGCAAACAATGGCGTCGAGCTAGAAGAGAAGATGGTGCTACTGGAGGCGGTCCCCTTCGAGCCGATTTATTGGAGGACCTAGGGGAGTAGCTTGGCCTCGCCTTGTCCTAGGTAGCAGTGGTTCCATTTCCCCGTAGGGTGGAGTGGTAGCGAGGTGTTTAGTGTGTTTCTAGTGTTGTTTTGTCTAAATTAGTAGCTAGTGTGTGTTGGTGTCTTTTCATTTCTGTTCTTCATTTGTTTTCTTTTTGCTATTAGTGTTTTTACTGGACTTGGTCCTCTTGAATTTTCACACCAAAAAAAAAAAACGCCTTTTAGTAATCTTGAAAAGAGTGATAACATTATGAAATAGGACAAACGAGTTATTAGAAACTCGTTTTATAGACAAAGTGTGACAGTAATTAGATCTCAATTCATTTGATCAACATGTAAGGTCTAGGTTGATGGATTTTCAACCCTTTTATGGTTGGCACAAGTACACAACATAAACTTGTAAGCAAAAATCCTAAAACTACTAGAATTATAAAGCAAAAAGAGATCCTAACAGAACTAGATACTCTAACAAATAGAGCTGGCAATTATCCATGGATGGGTGAATTATCCACTCACCCGTCCCATAAAAAATGGGTGAAAACCCGCAATGAGGCAGGTGACTGACGAGTGACGGGTGGTGAAGGTGTAGGGCGAGTTAGAGATGGGCTAAATACTTTTGACCTGTCACCCATCCATCCACCAATATAATATGTATATATAACATACTAATAAATATATAATATAATAATATATATACAATATATTGGTATATATATTAGAAATTTTCCCATGAATAATATTAAAACAAGTTAATCCCTAATAAGCCGCTACTTTAAACAACAGTTAACTGAAAAGGGAACTGTTACCTGAAGTTGCGGTCAATATTAATGAATCGTTACTCATAAAAGCGGTTTAGTGGGGACCTTTGTTCAAAAACCACACATATGTAAACCGCTACTCAGAGTAGCGGTTCATTAATATTGACCGCTATTTCGAGTAACGCTTTATGTTAGATCCCCAAATCCGATCTAGGGCTCCAATTTTCGCATTCCACTTCAATCTTTCAATTTCTTTTTCTGCATCTCTCTCTTGCGATTTAGTCCATCCGACCTCCCGCCACGCTTCCCGACGACGTCTCGCCACGCTTCCCGGCGACGCCTCCCGCCACGCCACCCGCTGACGCCTCCTGTCGCCGCCTACCAACTTCCGTCGCCGCCCACACAACAACCACTCAACCTTACTCAATTTCTTTGGTTAGTATATTCTTCATTGAATTTTTTTATTTTAATTTGCTTTGCTTGTACATTTTTTTTGAGGGAAAAAGCTAGCTAGTCATTAAATCAAAGACAAACTGTCCATGAGTACATAAGGAGCCACCTCTGTAGGATAATGGTTTTCCCAAACTTGTTCAGTACCAAAAAGGACTAGCCTAGCTAAATGATGAGCCACATAATTGCCATCACTCTTTACATGAGACCAAGTAACGGAAGAAAAAGACATACAAGCAGAAAAGATGTCATGAAGTACAGTATCTAATTTAGAGAGATAGATAGCAGACTTGGAAAGACGGTTGATAACCACTTGGCAATCCGATTCAAGCATAATCTCCTTCAATCCATACCGCTTACATAATCGGAGAGCCATTAAAATTGCTTTTGCCTCGGCAAGCTCGGGAGCCCAGAAAGCCTTTGTTTGTCGTACAGCTGAGAACATGACTCGACCTTGTGAATCTCGAGCCACATTACCAAGACCAACCCAACCTTCGACTGCTAGAGAAGCATGGACATTCACCTTAGTGATACTAGATGGAGGCGCAACCCAAATACTTGCCATGCTCTTCTGCTAACCTGAATACACGCTCAGTCATAATCTGGTTGGGTGTGGTTTTGTTTTCAAAGACTTTTTTATTCTTCTCACTCCAAAGACACCACGCTAAAAACAGCCCACGAAGCCTCACACTTGCTTCCACCTTGCGCCATTGAGTTACAAGCTCACACATAGAAGTTGTCGTAGCCCAGCCTCACATTTCCTCACATCCACAATCACTCTAAAGTTCATGCACTCTCGGGCATTCAAAAATAGCGTGACCAGCAGTCTCGCTTTCAGCACAACCCCACGGGCATCCATCATCATCTATAAAATGGCGAGATTTAAGTAGAGCTCGCAAAGGGAGTGAATTTGTGCATAACCTCCACAAAAAATGCCACACTTTTGGGCTTGCTTCGAAACTCCATATATCAACCCACGCTTGGTGAAAGTTATTAAGATTGCATCCCTTCCCCAACATGTATGCCATCTTCACAGTATAACGACCATCTTTCGAAAAAGACCAAGTTATCTCATCTTCAATATTTTCACAGCTAAGGGGATGTGCTAGAATGCAACGTTGGTCACATTCATTGAAATTGGCTTCAATCATATCAACTTTCGATTCATTGCTAGGCTCGTCAATTAGATCACTCACCATGTGAAAACCATCAAGTTGCTGCGTAGTGAGCGTCCTGCCATCTTCATCCAAAACCCACGGGTCATCCCATAATTTAATTCGCTTACTATTCCCGACACGCCATAACATGCCCTCTTTAATAAGAGCCTTTGAGCTCCATATGCTCCTCCAAGAGTAGGAGCAAGAAAGCCAAAGCGAGGCCCCAAGAAAGTCACTAGATGGGTAGTATTTAGCTTTCATGACTCGCTGAAAAAGAGAGGAGGGCTCGTGAATAAGACGCCAAGCTTGGCGCCCTAAAAGGGCATCATTAAAGACTTTTAGATCCTTGAAACCCATACCTCCAAGACATTTCAATTGACACATCGAGTCCCAATTCTTCCAAGTGAGTTTTCCAGCAAGAGTCACTACTTCCCCACCAAAATCGGGCCATAGCTGAACCGATCTTTTGAATGATGATGTTTGGAAATTTATAAACACCCATGAGATAAGTCGGGATTGCCTGAATAATAGCTTTCAAAAGCACTTCCTTTCCTGCTTTAGACAAAAACTTCTCCTTTCAACCATGGAGTTTCTTCCAAATTCTATCCAGGAGGGAGGCAAAAATAGCTTTCTTGGACCGTCCTGTAATAGAGGAGATACCAAGGTACTTCTCATGTTTATCAACCTGTCGCATACTCAGAATACTCATCAAGAATCCCCTATGCTCAACAGTAACACCTCTACTAAAAGAGACCTCCGACTTATCATAATTAATTTTCTGCCCGGATGCTGCTTCATATTGGTTGAGAATATCAACTATTATCATGCATTCCTACTGGGTGGCTCTGGTAAAGAGTAAATTGTCATCAACAAAAAGAAGGTGAGAGACTTCTGGGCCACTGCGACTGGCCTTTGCACCATGGATTTGTTTTCCCAGCACTTTACTCTGTATCATTCTAGAGAAAGCATCAGCAATCAAAATAAAAAGATACGGGGAGAGGGGGTCCCCTTGACGGAGACCACGAGCAGGAGTAACAGAACCACAGACACATCCATTAATAATGAAGGAATAAGAAACAGTAGACACACATTCCATAATCAAATTGACCCAACGGCCATCAAAACCCATAGTAAGAAAAAGCTTCCTCAGAAAACCCCACTCCACTCTGCCATAGGCTTTGCTCATGTCCAACTTCATAGCAATGGTGCCTCGGTGACTTCGTTGACGGTACTTCATAGAATGAAAAAGCTCCATTGCAACAAGAGCATTATCAGTGATCAGACGCCCTGGAACAAAGGCACTTTGATTCTCTGAAACAATGTCTGGAAGAAAGTCTTTTAACCTCATAACTATGACTTTAGACACCAGCTTATAAAGAACATTACAGAGAGCAATAGGACGGAACTCAGCAGCCTGAGTAGGCTCCTTCACTTTTGGAATCAGCACAATGTTAGTTTTATTGATGCAAGCAAGAGAAGAAACACCATTAAGGAAACTACCAACATAAGCTGTAACATCATCACCAATCACATGCTAGAAACGCTGATAAAAAATTGCATGCATACCGTCAGGACCAGGGGCTTTGAAGGGATGCATCTGCTGAAGTGCTGCATAAATCTCTTCTTTAGTGAAAGGTTTCAAAAGTGCCTGATTACAATCATTTGAAATAATGGGGCTGATGTGTTGAAGTACATTATCCATAGCCGCATCAGAAGGCAAAATAGAGGTAAATATAGATTCAAAGTACCCCTCGAAAATATGTTCAATCTCCTCTTCATCTTTGCACCAAACACCATGAGAATTAAATAACCCCGCAACATAGTTCCTCATCCTTCTTTGCGATGCCTTATGGTGAAAATATTGAGTATTACGATCATCATCTTTTACCTCCGAGACCCGGGAGCGCAAATACCAGTAGGCTTCATGCTTTTCATGTAAATCATCCAACTTTTTCTCAATTTCAGCACATTCCTTGCAATTCTCATCAGAAATAGGTTGTTGTTGGGCTAGCCGAAGATCTTTTTCCAATCTTGCAATTTGATCTCCTAGCTTATTAAAATTCACCTTGCTCCAGCTTACAAGATTATGGGCCATGCTCTTGAGACGATCAATAATAATTTCACCACACGAGTCTTCCCAGGCACGGCGAACAACGCCTTCACATTGCTCATCCAAGAGCCAACTTGTTTCAAAACGAAAACCTCTTTTCTTCCTTCGGTGGCTGCTGTAACGTTGAGGCCGAGTAAAAATTGCAGCATGGTCAGACTTATACCTTGTGATGTGTTCAACAGTAATGTTTGGGTACAAATCAACCCAGCCAGGCGAGCCAAGAAACCGATCAAGCCTTTCTCTGATGCACGTCGAAGCCGACTTTCCCCGCTCCCAAGTAAAGCACGACCCCACATATCCAAGATCTCGAAGGGAATAATCATCAAGTGCAGCCCGAAAATTGTCCATCTCCCGACGCACTCTATCAACTCCACCTTGCTTTTCTCCATAGTGAAGAATCTCGTTAAAATCACCCCCAAATAGAATAGGTAGGGGTGACTCCTTACAAAGATGCCACATAAGGGTCCAAGTTATGTGCTTTTCCTCCTCTTTTGCCCACCCGTAGACACCAACAAACCTCCAAGTTTTATCACCATCAACAACATCACCACATATATGGTGCTCAGAGTATGATACCAGAGAGAAGGGAATGATCTCCTTCCAGTAGATGCAAAGCCCTCCCGCTCTTCCAATACTACTAACACCAAAAGCATTATCAAAGCCCAGACATGTTTTCAAATTTTCCACTTCAATCTTATTAATCATGGTTTCCAATAAAAAGACAATATCGAGGGCATAAGAAGTACTCCATCTCCGAAGTTGACGAACTGTCCGAGGGTTGCCCACCCCTCGACAGTTCCAGCAGAAAATACTCATAATGCTAGGCGGGGTTGGTTCGTGCCAACCTCCGCCAAAATCTTGGAAGCAAATTGATTAGTAGAGCTCAGTTTAGGACACTTCGTAGCACTACCATTCTGTTCACATTCCATATCAGAGCTATCATTACCTTTCTTAGTGACTTTTTCAATATGGTCCATCTCCATAAGTGTTGCTGTCCCTTTGTCTTTCATGCACCCTCGAGACATTCTCTTCCATGAACGAGGCTTACTCACTGCCTGTGTAACAGCCTGATTTAATTAGGGAAGATTAAAAGGTAAAAATTTGAACGATTAAGTGTAATGTATGTAATTATTGTCCTAATTGAGGATACTTTCAAAAATGAGACAAAGGTTTCCTTATATAAACGCTCTTTAGGAAACGAGTACTCTATTCTGTTGCATTTGTGTATTTGTATATGTGATTACAAGTGTGTGATTTATTAGTTATCAGAATATGTGTGATGGAGTGCTAAGCACCTTCATTCATTAGTTATGTGTTATTTGTTGTTAAGATATATATGGAAAATTATTAGATATATCAGTGGGAAATAGTGAGGCAAAAGTGCTCATGTACATATGATTAAAGATTAGTACTGGAAGAATTTTTACAAAATACTTGGTTTTAAGTTTGAGGATATAAGAGGGTCATGAAGGGTCCCAAAACCACTAATAAGGATAGGAATTATATAATTAAGGTTGATTAAAACAAGAAAGGAAATCAGAATTGTTGTTGTTGACCACTTGGGATCAAAAGACCAAAACACCCTTATTAGGGGGGAGAAAGCCACGAAATGAATCATTCACATTCTTCCTCACATACACCTTCATCCCTCATCAAAAATTCAGCTCCAAATCCTCACTAAAAAGAGATGCCCAGAAGTGATCTCTCACCTCCCTCTTGCTCGCCATTTCCACGGTGAAGAGGAGTCTTCACCTTTGCTCACTTTTCTTCCATTTTTTTAATCTCTTACATGCAAGTCTTGATTAATGTTGTACATATCTAAGAGCATACTGGGCAAGCTTGGATTCGAGTATAAAGGCTAAGGAAATAGGAGAAACTGGGTCATCTTCTTCACTAAGGAAAACAGTAAGTTTTGTAAATTTTTGGGTTAATTAAGCCACTTATTTAGGGGGGTTTCTTATGAAATTTTATGTGATTGTTAATGCATGTTTGAGGATGTTAAGAAGACAAAGAAATCAGGTTGGAGAGAAGGAATTAATAAAGTTACAAGCTTTGGAGTTTAAGGTACACAAATTCACTCCACTTTGATGACATAGAATTTTCGGTTATCATGATGTTTTGGAGAATAATTATGAGTATAAACTTTGAGTTAGATATGGATTGTATCTACTGTATTTAAGGGTTTTAATCCATTTAAGTGGTTGCATGTTTGATAAATGGAGTAAGGATACGATTTTTAATAACAAGTGTGTTTTAGTTGATCGGTTTTGTAAAGAAACTTGTGTGTGATTGTGTTTTGATTTTTATGGAATTGTGTTTGAATTGTTTTGGCATGAACGGGCAGTAGGTCTACTTGGTTTTAAGAGGTTGCATGTGAGGCTGTACTAGCCGAAGATTTGTATAAGGATTCCTACGTTATTTAGCCACAAAATGTGGTTAAAGGACATTTTTTTTCCACCTAAAAATTAGGTTTAGATCACAAAGATTTTGTATTTAATTTTCAAAACTTATGATTTGTTATATGGCAGTAAGAATGTGGTATTTAGCAAGAGAAATTTAAATAGATCGAGTGTTTAAGAATTTGTAATGTAATTTCTTCAAAGAATCCCTAGAAAGCCACTGACTTTGTAAATGAATTACTTTAGACTTCAAGATAAATTTAAGAACATAATTTTGAGACAACAAAGTGATATATTGCAGTAGCCCAAATATAAATATAGTGTGTGCTAATAAGATTTAAACTATTAATACTTAGTCCTTTCCGGGAAGTATCGTTAAATACTCAAAAACAACGTTTTTGAACATTATTTTCAAATTTCCGAAACAACAAGTTAGGAATCTTACTTCACTTGATATAATGCCAAATATGGGAGTACCAAAGAAGTATTTTGGTTTTAGAACATGTTACATCCTTAATTTTAAAGATATTTCTCAAATAAGCGGAAAAACCTATGTTTTAGCTCAAGGATTTTGGTCACTTTCATAAGAGTCTATGGTGTAGGTTTTTCTGAATATTTTCTTGTTAGAACCTCATAAACCAAGTGCCACTGGCCCTAGGCCACCTATATGTTACTTAGGTTCTTAAATGATTTGATAAGCGAAGCTAGATTCCAAAAGTTAAACTAGCAATTATGTGGTTTAGAGTTGTGTTCTTTTTGGAAAAGAGATTGGATTTCCAAATGTGTTACTAAGCGGAATTTAGATTCGAAAACATGTATTTGAATTTGTTTTTATGGGAAGGAGACTATGTGTGAATTGTGTGGGGACATGTCCTAGCTTGCAAGCGCGAAACAAATCAGGGGTGCAAACTCCGAAATGTGTGGAGGTCAATACCTAGTGTATGCCTCAATGTGAGTTCTCCTCACGAAATAACTTATCCAGAAACGGATTTGTCATAATGAGAAAACATGTGTTTAGTTAGCTATCAAATTTTTGTTATGAGTTGTGGAGTCATATGTTGGGTTGTTTATCATAAACCTATGCGTTTTCCAAAACATGATTTCTCTATCAAAGAAGCTCTTTTTGATTAGAGTGTGTGTGGGTCAAAATGACTATAAAGTTGTTTTGCTTTCTTCTTTAAAAGACATTCTTTGTATTATCTTAGCAACAATTAAAGATATATCGGTTTTTCGTTAACTACTTCTTAAGAAAACATGGAGATGATTCCTTTACTTTCAGCCACCCTACTATAATCTAGGAATGAATTGTGTACCAGCATAAGCTGATCTTGTTCTTTGAACCTGTCCTGGTGGGGGCAGACTTTTAATTTGTGCAGGGATTTCGAGGTAAGGAAAGCAGGCAACTTTAAGACCTTGTGATGTGATTACGCTATGGCAGAGTCAGGTGCTTCGAACATAATACTTGTTTTACGATTTCTAAATTGTGATTTATGATATTTTGGTATTGTAATGGGTTTCCACATCTTTGTTGTATTTAGATTATGTAATTTATTTGCTCGGACTCCAGCAGGTAACAGCCTCCGCTATACTTATTAGTTCATGTGTTTCCACTGATCAGATCTAAGTACGATTAGTTTGGTTGTGATTAGTAGCGGGCTGTTACAGGTGGTATCAAAGCCAAGGTTTTCTTTTAAAAGAAAAGGATTTAAATTACTTATCTTCATATAAGTATTTGCAAACGGTTTTAAAACATAAAAGATTGCAACTGAGTATGTTCGAAAAGCCTGAAGATTGTCGTGCGATGAGTTGTGTGATAATAGTGTGAGTTTACGATTAATATAAATAGTGAGTGATTGGTCAGTTGTGTATGTGTGCACCATTGTGTATTAAGTGAATTGTCTTTGATTATGTGTTATCCAAGTTAGGACGTGATAGATATCATCCAAAGAAAATCGTCGAAACGATGTTAGCCAACATTCTTATTGTCGTCAAGGAGATTCGGGTAATTAAAAGCGAGCTTGTAGGAAGAAGTCATAGATTGTGTGCTTAAAGTAAAGGTTAATATGGCATAGGGGATCATAACCCCTACACGCATCAGGGAATTTAGGCATATACGACTATTAAGACCCTATCTCTGTCTGAAGAGTGGGCGACATTGGACGCACTTATTGCAGGTTGGTGATTAATATGTGGTTATTGGAGGCCTGTAAGGTGATGACACCACCATCGAAAATTTGAATATGAACCTGATTAGGTAGCAGGGAACATTAAATGAGTTACAACGCCAAATAGAAATGGCCAAGGAATAACTGTGAGAAGGAGTCGTATACCAAAGAACATATCTAGTATTAGTGACCCTAATCTCGTACCAGAAGCGCCGTTTCAAAGTAGCAGCGATAACAGTTACTATTACGATCCGTGCGACCTATGCTGAAGAAGCAAGAGGAGCCGACAAATCGCAAGGCGACTAGTTTGAATGTGTTAGTTTCACGTTCTCGGAATTATCGTACACATGCTTGACTTTTCAATGTGATTGGGGTTCTATGTATAAGGTTGTGTGTAGCGAAAATTAAGGGAATGAGAAGTATTAGGAAGAATGTGTGTGATTATGCTTAAGTATTGTGATTATGCTTTGGTAATACGTATACGAACCTAATGAGCAAGGGAATAAATGGATACGAAGTAGGGTGTATTAGGAAATTCCTTGGTGATAAGAGTGAACACCAAATGAATGTACCGTCATTTGTGACAAAAGTCAAATGTGTTGCCTTGTAGGAAATGGTCAGCATAAAGATAGCCCGTAAAATAATCAGAATGAAGAGTCCTAAATCAAAAGGACGGATAAGATACATTGAAGGATAAAAAGATTTGTTAAATTCGGAAAACAAGTATAAAAGTATGGATAATGTTGGAAAGCAGGAGCAATAAATAAGGGAAATGGTTTTCTACCTTGAGGTAAGATCGGATGTTGGTGGCAACCTACACTGTTGAGTTTGTGTAGTACATTTTGATAGACTCCTGATTATATGAGTAATGGAAGGGATAAATGGAATGAGATTCCTTGAAGGATTAAATTTAAATGCCAAGGGAAAATTTTGGGCATATAAAGTTTTGAAGACCTGTATGGCCGGGCTCTAGAATATGAATACTTCGAGCAAAACGATAACGACCTTTAGAAAAAGAAGAAAAGTGAAGAGAACTTCGCGGAAACGAGAGTAAGAAGCCTAATATTGAGTCCGCTGAAATTCTTCTTTTTGCACTCATCTCATCAGAAAGGAACATCATGGAATTAATTTCAAACGAAGGAACATCCGCTTTAATTACAAGAGGATAGGGAATCTAATCAAGAAATCTTATATGATAAACCAAGGGAAGGAACTTCCGAAGCAATCAAGACCCAAGGAAAGTATTACAGCTTAAGTAAGCACGGAGATTGAACTATGAGTGAAATAGCAAAAGAGGATCATCCAAGACCCAAAAGTAAAGTCTTCCACAAACGTTGAGGAGTTAGAAGAGTTTCAAGTATTGAGTAGACTTAATGTGGTATATCAGAACTTATGTTATGTGTGAACTATCGTGCATGTGAGTCATTCGTCTAGGGGAATTACACTCCGTCTTTTTGAATATGTTTGCATCAAGGATAGGAAATAAAATTATGTATGACGCCAGATGATCTGAATGTCAGTATATAAAATAGAAGTTTCGATCCGATAATGTTGGAAAAGTGTGGTGTTAGGATGGTAAATCTATTTTATAGCGGATTCGATTCTATTTGATATAAGATGGTATGGTGGGATTTTAGGAATAAAGGGGTTAATTAAATTGATCTGTTGGAATTGTGAAATCTAAGCCATTTTGAGAGTAAGCTATAGCTTATGAAGAGTACATAAAGGAGGGGCCACATGAAGAGTTTATGTGTCAGGTAATAGGAATTTGTGGAAATAAACTTTAAATAAAAGGACATCTCTAGTCCACAAATGTTTCGATGATGTGTCCCAGAAGAACTGTCGGGATTACCTGTTATCGTATTGACCCTATCTCGGGTGCTACTTTCATCTGAAGAAAGGGGCATATAAAATGGCGCCGCGAGAATAATGGAATTAAGAAGCAAATAAAGCAGTTACTGCTGAGTGATATACTAAAGCGGAGTATAGTTTGGAAAGGCCTCGCTTCTTCATTGACAAGAAACAGCTAAAACCTTATCGAAGATTCACCTTAGTTAAGATTGCACCTACTGCTTCTGACAGTGAAGGTATTCGTAAGTTTACGTTCCCGACCGATATGAGCACTGCGAGTTTGGTAATTAACCAGTGCACCTACAACTTCTATGGATCTAATGTTGCAATGTTTAATTCACATCTGGATCAAATTGTAGTGACGTCCACCAATCACCTTATAAATTATTTGGGGAACCAAAAAGTTGTGAAGAGTTACTTGAGAACAAAATCAGAAGTGATTAAAGAACTGGAAATGCATGCCAATATATCAAGTACGACATCTAGATTAAAAGAGATAAATTTCGAAAGTATGTAATATTAAGTTATATGAGCAAAGACAAGAATGGCCGACTCTTGCAAACAACTTAAAGATGAGGAAATACCCGGGATTAGCTGGATTTAACTGAGGATTTGAGAGATAATTCATCTATATAGCTTTGCTAGTTCGAGCCTAAATAAGGTAAACACTAGAGTTCAGTAGAATGAGAAATATAGGCAGTGCTCTGAGGATTTAAGTGAAGAATAACCAATGCTTCGACCTTAACCGCTACCTTGGAGTAGAGGGGTTTGAAATTTGAGCTATCTCTCCTAGGAGGAACTAGGGTGCATATGTATGCAGCAGCGTATGGTGGGAACTTGCGTGTTCCATCAACTAGAACCACATAACAATGTTTTACAGGTGCACAACCTTAAGCTCACAATTATGGTATGAACATTAAGTTATATTGATGCTACCCGTATAGGGTTATATGTATGGTATATGTGCTTCGATGACTGAAGGAAATTAAGTTAAGGATCGATGCTCTATGAGACACCCCAGTCAGGGTGGAAGAACTCTAACCGATGATTAACGCGCTACAAGCCTAAACTCGATACTTATGAGAACAACTAAAAGGAGTCAAGACATAAATGGATTTATTAGAGAGTTGAGATAGAGTTAAAGCTCAAAATTTGCAAAGTTTGGGAATGAAACAACAGAAATAAGCAACGATTGTATTAGTACCCAATAATGAGAATTTGGAGGAAGGAATATTAAGGACACCCAAATATTCATATTCAGTCCACCAAGGAAGCAATAGTTGATTTATGATTTTGAGATATTTTCCTGATAAGAAGACCTCAAAGGTGAACCGTTAAAATACCTTGCCAATGCACAAGTAAGTTGCAGAGTAGATGTGACAGGCAGATAATGCCAAAATTATTACGACTCCTCCAATATGGAATGGAATGAGTTAATGTGATTAATTGTGAACCGTCTTGCGAATACCGCAAGCTTTATCATTGTGTGGGGAAAATCAAACTTCGAACTCGCAGGGCATCCACAACCACCATCTCATCGCTCGAAAAAAAAAATTTGCAAGAAGCATGGGGAAAACGTTGAATTAAAAAAAAAAAAAAACTGTTTTCAGCTGAGGGCCAACTCGAGTGTGTGCATTAGACTTCAAGGATTGATGACAAATCGGTTAGCCATGATTGCAACATTCTAGCATCATTCACTGAGCACCACCAGAACGTCACTAAATGAAGTTTTATATGTCGAAAGTGTCATATTGCGAATAGTTGGAATAATCTAATATGAGAAAAAAAAGGAAAGAGGTTCCCGTGGAACCTAACCTAAACAAAGGAATTTTGGACGAGGATCCGGCAGTACAAGAGACAATAGGTTGTTCAAACTGGAAGAAAAAAAAAAGATATGTGCGACTATCCAAAGAAGAAATTCGAGCATTATGAAAGAAGAAAAAGTAATTATAAGGTATACTCTCCCAAGTAGTATGAAATGATTCAGATTACGAGCGAGTCTAGCCAGGCTCATGGACTGTGTGAATTATAAGAAAGTGAGATGAGGTAACTTATGCGAATTCAATTTTAATAGTGATAACATGAGTTCACTATATTTCTTCTGGCTTCAGTTGCAAAAAGGCATACGATCGCTACCCAATCTTATCTGAGTTGTTATTGGAAGCTTCGGGACGAAACTTCTTAAGGGGAAGAGTATGTAACAGCCCGATTTAATTAGGGAAGATTAAAAGGTAAAAATTTGAACGATTAAGTGTAATGTATGTAATATTTGTCCTAATTGAGGATACTTTCAAAAATGAGACAAAGGTTTCCTTATATAAACGCTCTTTAGGAAACGAGTACTCTATTCTGTTGCATTTGTGTATTTGTATATGTGATTACAAGTGTGTGATTTATTAGTTATCAGAATATGTGTGATGGAGTGCTAAGCACCTTCATTCATGAGTTATGTGTTATTTGTTGTTAAGATATATATGGAAAATTATTAGATATATCAGTGGGAAATAGTGAGGCAAAAGTGCTCATGTACTTATGATTAAAGATTAGTACTGGAAGAATTTTTACAAAATACTTGGTTTTAAGTTTGAGGATATAAGAGGGTCTAAACTCAAGTAAGGAAAGTGGTGGACCATGTGGGGTCCCAAAACCACTAATAAGGATAGGAATTATATAATTAAGGTTGATTAAAACAAGAAAGGAAATCAGAATTGTTGTTGTTGACCACTTGGGATCAAAAGACCAAAACACCCTTATTAGGGGGGAGAAAGCCACGAAATGAATCATTCACATTCTTCCTCACATACACCTTCATCCCTCATCAAAAATTCAGCTCCAAATCCTCACTAAAAAGAGATGCCCAGAAGTGATCTCTCACCTCCCTCTTGCTCGCCATTTCCACGGTGAAGAGGAGTCTTCACCTTTGCTCACTTTTCTTCCATTTTTCTTCATGAAATCTCTTACATGCAAGTCTTGATTAATGTTGTACATATCTAAGAGCATACTGGGCAAGCTTGGATTCGAGTATAAAGGCTAAGGAAATAGGAGAAACCGGGTCATCTTCTTCACTAAGGAAAACAGAAAGTTTTGTAAATTTTTGGGTTAATTAAGCCACTTATTTTGGGGGGTTTCTTATGAAATTTTGTGTGATTGTTAATGCATGTTTGATTATGTTAAGAAGACAAAGAAATCAGGTTGGAGAGAAGGAATTAATCAAGTTACAAGCTTTGGAGTTTAAGGTACACAAATTCACTCCACTTTGATGACATAGAATTTTCGGTTATCATGATGTTTTGGAGAATAATTATGAGTATAAACTTTGAGTTAGATATGGATTGTATCTACTGTATTTAAGGGTTTTAATCCATTTAAATGGTTGCATGTTTGATAAATGGAGTAAGGATACGATTTTTAATAACAAGTGTGTTCTAGTTGATCGGTTTTGTAAAGAAACTTGTGTGTGATTGTGTTTGGATTTTTATGGAATTGTGTTTGAATTGTTTTGGCATGAACGGGCAGTAGGTCTACTTGGTTTTAAGAGGTTTCATGTGAGGCTGTACTAGCCGAAGATTTGTATAAGGATTCCTACGTTATTTAGCCACAAAATGTGGTTAAAGGACATTTTTTTTCCACCTAAAAATTAGGTTTAGATCACAAAGATTTTGCATTTAATTTTCAAAACTTATGATTTGTTATATGGCGGTAAGAATGTGGTATTTAGCAAGAGAAATTTAAATAGATCGAGTGTTTAAGAATTTGTAATGTAATTTCTTCAAAGAATCGCTAGAAAGCCACTGACTTTGTAAATGAATTACTTTAGACTTCAAGATAAATTTAAGAACATAATTTTGAGACAACAAAGTGATATATTGCAGTAGCCCAAATATAAATATAGTGTGTGCTAATAAGATTTAAACTATTAATACTTAGTCCTTTCCGGGAAGTATCGTTAAATACTCAAAAACAACGTTTTTGAACATTATTTTCAAATTTCCGAAACAACAAGTTAGGAATCTTACTTCACTTGATATAATGCCAAATATGGCAGTACCTAAGAAGTATTTTGGTTTTAGAACATGTTACATCCTTAATTTTAAAGATATTTCTCAAATAAGCGGAAAAACCTATGTTTTAGCTCAAGGATTTTGGTCACTTTCATAAGAGTCTATGGTGTAGGTTTTTCTGAATATTTTCTTGTTAGAACCTCATAAACCAAGTGCCACTGGCCCTAGGCCACCTATATGTTACTTAAGTTCTTAAATGATTTGATAAGCGAAGCTAGATTCCAAAAGTTAAACTAGCAATTATGTGGTTTAGAGTTGTGTTCTTTTTGGAAAAGAGATTGGATTTCCAAATGTGTTACTAAGCGGAATTTAGATTCGAAAACATGTATTTGAATTTGTTTTTATGGGAAGGAGACTATGTGTGAATTGTGTGGGGACATGTCCTAGCTTGCAAGCGCGAAACAAATCAGGGGTGCAAACTCCGAAATGTGTGGAGGTCAATACCTAGTGTATGCCTCAATGTGAGTTCTCCTCCCAAGATAACTTATCTAGAAACGGATTTGTCATAATGAGAAAACATGTGTTTAGTTAGCTATCAAATTTTTGTTATGAGTTGTGGAGTCATATGTTGGGTTGTTTATCATAAACCTATGCGTTTTCCAAAACATGATTTCTCTATCAAAGAAGCTCTTTTTTATTAGAGTTTGTGTGGGTCAAAATGACTATAAAGTTGTTTTGCTTTCTTCTTTAAAAGACATTCTTTGTATTATCTTAGCAACCATTAAAGATATATTGGTTTTTCGTTAACTACTTCTTAAGAAAACATGGAGATGATTCCTTTACTTTCAGCCACCCTACTATTTTCTAGGAATGAATTATGTACCAGCATAAGCTGATCTTGTTCTTTGAACCTGTCCTGGTGGGGGCAGACTTTTAATTTGTGCAGGGATTTCGAGGTAAGGAAAGCAGGCAACTTTAAGACCTTGTGATGTGATTACGCTATGGCAGAGTCGGGTGCTTCGAACATAATACTTTTTTACGATTTCTAAATTGTGATTTATGATATTTTGGTATTGTAATGGGTTTCCACATCTTTGTTGTATTTAAATTATGTAATTTATTTGCTCGGACTCCAGCAGGTAACAGCCTCCACTATACTTATTAGTTCATGTGTTTCCACTGATCAGATCTAAGTACGATTAGTTTCGTTGTGATTAGTAGCGGGCTGTTACAACCTGGTCCTTCATACTCGAAAAAATATACCCAGCAGGAGGTTCCATTAAATCCATTGATAAGTCCCCTGCCACAACAACATCATGATGATGGGTATCAACATTACTAGTGCTTGTTACAACATTATTTGGAGTTGCCACAACAGACCCCACCTCCACCGCAACATTAATATTGGTCTCCTTACTCACAGCATCAAACTCCTTGCTTACTTCAGCATTAAAAGCATCTGCCCCCACCACAGCAGCATTAGAAAAACTCCCCTTCTCCACTAAAACAATACCCTTACTCCCAACATCATCCAACGTATTCACCCCCACCACAACAGCATAAATGATACCCCTGTTTCTCACTGTAACATTCTCCTTGGGATCCTCATTATCATTCGGGCTCACAGTCAGCAATAAACTACACTCCACCTGCTTGGGAACTACACCAGGTGAGAAGTCAATCTTTTTACAAGCTCTAAATTTGTTCTCTTCTTCCAGTTCTTTAGTTCTCCCTTTGCGAGGAGTTGCTTTAAGCCCTATATGCCAACCCAGCTTCTCATGTTTTTCCTCCTCCATAACAGTTTGACAATCCTTTTCCAAATGCCCCATAAATCCACAAGCAAAACAAAAGAAAGGAAGTCTTTCATAAGCAAAATCCACTTGAAGTTCCTTCCCTTTTTATCCTTAATTCGACGGAAACGCCGTAATGGTTTGGTTACGTCAAGCATAACCTTAACTCTTCTATATTTTCCAAAGCCTAAAACATCTTCTTCTATCTCCAAAATAGGTCCCATACTACCAATTAAAGCCTTAACAATTTCATTGGATCTACTATTAAAAGGTAGATTCTTAATACGAATCCAGAAGGGAGATTGATTAAGAATTACCTGATCAGGTTGTCCATCACCATCGGCCTCCTTCAAAAGCACGAACATATTGTCGAAACACCATGGTCTACCGTCAAGAACTTTCGTCATGTCTCGCCAATGAAAAACTGAAAAGCGTACATATTACGGCTCAAAACCCTAATCACTAGACCATGGACAGGCGCCCAAACAGTCGTCATGGTGTGTTTAAATTCTTCGACATTATACAGATGTTCTGTTAACAAACGTCCCACAAGCAACAATGAAACTTTATTCTCCACGCTAGGGTTCTCATCAAGATCCAAGATTTGTTCTTCCTCATCATCAATACAGAGTTTTGAAACAAAATTTGAAATCTCCTCGGCCATGAGCAGAGGAGGGTGGCCGCCACAGCGGAGAATCAACCGGAGCAGCGGTAGGGTTAGTCTATCGAAGGGATAGAGAGAGCGTCATTTTTTCAAGGGAGATAATAAAATACTTACTCTGGTTGCTTTGCTTGTACATTGTTAGCTGTTATTGGCCTTGAATTTAACTTATGCACACTTGTTGACCTTATCATGACAAATTAAACTTAGTTTTTGGTACATTTCTAATATTAACTATCTAAGTTGGTGTACATAATACTTTTCTATTTGGAATTACATTTGGGTACTACATTCTGTAAAAGCAAATTTTATGTATGTTTAATACAGTATGCGGTTATACAAAGATAATGGTGATAGTTGTGTGCAATTTTGTAAGTAAATTTCGATGCCAATGTTCATGAAATTTGATGCCAATGTTGTGTTTAAGTTGCAAATGCGATTAGTGTGAAGAATGGTGTTGATATTGATTTGATGTGTAGAATAAGAAAAACTTGGTCATTGCGTTTTTTGTATGTAGAATATGGAACAACCTAAATATCCTTTATACCTTTATTAGAATGGTGAACTATCCTAAAATGACTTTTATATTGTGTATAGAGGTAGAAGGAAAAAAATTTGTTCATCAATTTTGGTATGAGGTTTCAAGAGATTGTGAATAGGGTGTATGATTGTAATCCCTTGTAAATTTATGAATTTTATAAATATATTTTAATGTATATTTATATATAACTTAGTATGTTTTAGTATTTAAACGATTTATTTCTTCAATGGTTGACTATTTGAAAGTCTAAGGAATTATTTTAATGATTTAAAGTAATCAAATATTTTATTTAGTCATGCTTTGAAAAATCATTTTTAACTAAACTAGTGGAGTTGAAGTAAAAGGATTTTTTTTTATATTGGGTTAGAGGAGCCCAAACCTTATAGCTTTTCCTATGAACACCTTCATTAAACTAATCCATCAAACCCCAACTCATTATTGGACCCCTAATCGGGGGAACCTATAATTACCTTTGTTTACACAAATCCCCACACATTAAACACATTTATTTTCTCTCTCTTCCTCCCCTATTTTAGGCTTTCTCTCTCTCCTCCTTTTTCTTTTCTTCGGTTTTTTCGGTCAGCCACGAAAGCCGCCCACCGGCGCCACCACCAACCGGCAGCAGCAGCCGGCGCAGCGCCGCCTCCCTCCTCCCTTGTTGCCTCCGAGTCCTCCTCCTCTTCTTGTTGGTTTTTTTTCTTCTTCCTTAAGTTTTATTTTAATGCAAAGTTTGTACTTTTAGGGTTTGTTTTAATAAGTTTATGTTTAAAAGCTGTAGTTTGATGATTTAACTATGAATCTAAGATTATATAATTTATGTAAGGAAGAAATTAAAATTCAGATTTACTTATTATGTTTGAATTGGGATTTTAATTATTAAAGCATGGATTTTTAGGGTTTTGGAAGTTGGTAAAACATAGTAGTATGTTGTATTTTGTGAAATTGGGTTTTCTTATGGTTATAAGTATGTTTAAAAAGAGTTTTAGTACATAATATGTTGCTGGAATTTTTAAAAGGGATGTTATGATTTAAACACGAGTTTTAAGGGTTTTAATCAACTAGTGTAGTAGTATTATACTAGGAGGTTTTACTAATTAAGTTTTAATGATGGGAAAGGTTTTTAAACACTTTTAAGAAGGGTTTAAAGTATTTTATTAGTGCTGGAAATTTATAAAGTATTGATTGTGGGAATATGTTGATTATTTTAGGCGGAGATTTCTCTTTAGGCGACTTTTAAGGTTATGAAGGTGGCCGCTCGATTTGTCTACACAAGGTACGTACATATCTATGTGTTGATTGGACTAGTATCATGTCCTAAGGATGAGAATTGAGTATTATCATGCATAGGGAACTATTTTTAGTTCATATATGATTTCTATTAGGAAAAATGGATCAGAATACCCCCAACTTTGGACCGTCCGCTTTTAATACCCCTAACTATGGGTTATTCCTGTATAATCCCAACTATTGGGTAAGTCCGCCACAAATGCACCGTGACCTGAAGGAAACCTGTTTAACCGGTAAATAGGCTACGTGTCATGCTTTCATTGGTTTATTATTTTATTTTTTCATATTTTTAATCCCACCCTTCCCTCACCCCCACCCTCCCCCACCGCCACCTTTCCTCACCCCCCCACTACGTACCACCCTACCCCCAAGCCCCCCTCCCCTACCCCCCCGGCCCCCTCAACCACCCCAAAGATTCCCCCTCCACCCACCACCCCATCGAATTCCTCCCCTCCCCTAACCACCTTCGAAACCCCCCCAACCCCCTTTCAAAGGCTTCGATTTTGCTTCCGATGGTATACTCTGCTCTTACGAAGACTTTGATTTTTCTTGAATATTTAACATTTTTGGACCGTTTCGGGTTTTTTTTTTTTTTGTTGAGTTGATGATTCTTTTTTTTTTCTAGGGATTTTTGATTTGTGAGCTATGGTTTTTATCGGATCCTCTTAGATTAGGGATTTAATGAAGTGGTTTGACTTTTTTTGTGTTGTATGTGAAAGTCTCTTAGCTTCGGGTTTGGTGTTGTGGTTGATTCCGATGGTTTGGTCACCGTATGCATTTTTTTTTTAGTGAACGTGTGTTGTGAATGTAATTGTAGCACTTTGGAAGTAGTTTTGTGGTGATTATTTATCGGGATTGTGGTTGACGGCCGACGGGGGTTAAGGGAGGGGGAATTCGACAGGGTGGTGGGGGGGAGGCTGTAAGGGTGGGGTGGGGGGTCATGCGAGGTTGGGCTCGGCATGGGGGAGGGGTTCGAAGGTTGGGGTGGCCGAGCTGGGTGGGGGGGGGCGGGAGGGATTGGAAAGGGGACCAGGGGGTGGTTGTGGGGGTTGGCTGCTGGAGATTGTAGGGGTGGGGGTGGGGGGGATCTTTGGTGCGTGGTCGGGGTGGGGGGGATTCGGTGGGTGGGGGGTGGGGATGAGGTGGGGGTGGTGGGAGTTCGTGGTAGTGGTGGGCTGGTGGCTAGGTGGTGGTTCTAATGGAGGAAGAAAAAGTAGAGGATTGGGAAAAAAAATTACCTTGTTAACAGGTTACAAGTCATCTGGGTGCATTTGTGGTGGACCTTCCTAATAGTTGGGATTATACAAGAATAACTCATAGTTGGGGGTATTAAAAGCGGACGGGCCAAAGTTGGGGGTATTCTGATCCATTTTTCCTTTCTATTAAGATTGGATTGCATGTTTTATGCCATTGTGTGAAGCATGCTGGTTATGTTGTTGATATTATGTTTGTATGGAATGTTGATGCAAGCATATGGGATTTGAGAACTTTATTTTATTAATTCACATGAGGGATTAATAATTATGTTGGTTTGGATCATGATTGAATCATGTTGTTCCCTTTGATTTATTTAACTACTTTATGAGGACCGAGGGCCTTATTTGGTAAATTGATTTTTATACCTATGAATGGTTGGTTGGTTGTTGACTTGGTTCAACAAATAAGTAAAGGTTATGGATTTTATATTGGATTATTCTTGGATTGTAAGTTGATGATCACTTATCTAATCCTAAGATAAAAATGTAAGTTTATGATTACTTGATGATTATATTGTTGTTCTACTTGTGAGTCATAGCAAGTAATAAATTATTAATCATGTAAAGTGAAACGTGGATAGCAATAGCTTTAGACTTGTGCACGTCTGAAGGGTTGGACTAGTATGAGTTGGAGTACATGATGGTAGCCCATGCCTTTTCTTGGGACCAGATTGATCACCGTGTCCTATTTTCTATTTAAAAGGTTCCTCGATATCGTAGGTCATGGGAATACGGAGTCGCGCCCGTATTTCGTCTTCTAAATTGAAGGCTGGTTTTGGTTGGACAACTCGTTCCATTGACTATTCCATCTAAATTAATTAACTTACTAGTTGTGGAGTTTGGTTTAGTAAAAGTTGTCTGATATGTTGTTATATTATTATTTATTCTTGCTTAGTATTTATTAGTATCATGTTAGGATTGTTTATTTATTTGCTGTGTAGTACTCAACTTTGTTGATTACGTGCTTTGTGTGTATGTGTTGATCATGGCTATGCCTTATTGATCCTGTGATGACCCATTTGGTGAGCAGTCTCTATGGATCAATAGTGCATCGTCATTCACAGTTTTGAAGATGATGCATCACGGGTTCGGGATTGGAGAGCTTGTGTTGACTATTTATTATACTTGACCTTATACTTTTCGTAATTGACTTTGACCATTGTCGTTGACTTTTACTTTTGAGGTTGACTTTGACTTTTGTTGGTTTGACTTTTGGAGTTGACTTTTAAAAAGGAGTTAACTTTTTGGGTTGACTAAGTTTTATTTCTAAAGTTATTTATTATGTTTTCCGCTGCAAAATTCTGAATAAGCCGATACGTTTTCACACGGGCGATAATACTTTGATAATTCTTTAAGTTTTATATTAGAAGGTATTTTAGAAAAGAGAGGATTGTCGGGGTGTTACAATGATGTAGTTGGTTGTGATCGTATGTATGTGGAATTGAAATTGTTTATGAGATATCCGATGTCGGAGAAATATGTGCCAATACAAACATAGTTTAAAATGTAACATTAACTAACTAACTAACAATACAAACAATAAATGAAAGTACTAAGCCCCCCTCTTCTTCTTTTGTGTAAGTCTAGATGAACTAGTTGTGGACTCATCAGACTCCGCTACGGCATCAATCTGACAGACTGGAGGCGAAAGCAAAGGTGTCGTGGTAGATGTATGGGCAGCGGGCGTAGAAGATGTAGAAGTCGATGTATGGGCAACAGAAGTTGACACGCCCTGTAAGATGTGGCCATGTCCATCTCGGCCAACAGTGTCAATACACAGCCCCCTCATGGTATGCAAGGTCTGCGCATATAGCTCGCTTCCCATATCTGGAGGCAATGACTCAGCAGCCTCCAGCACAGTAGTGCACCTATGAGCAACATCAGATAAAGCATGTGCTTGCATAGAAAGGACAATATACATTACGTAGTTTCAAAAATAAATAAAAGTATAAATACAAGTCACATCACGTACCAGTACTATATCTGCAGATGCAAGCTGATAATGTGTAGAAGGAGGTCGCCTCAATGAATCCGTCATACGCAACCTCGTGATGCGACGATACCATATCATTTACTCCTCAATGGCATGAGTACGACCACTGAATGGAGTACCCTGAACAACACGTGTCTCGCGCTCATCCCACTGCGCTATGTAAGGTCGGTGCCTCATCGGATAATTCTTGTTCTTCGACCGCTGATCTATGCCATGAAGAGTTGTGCTCGTGTCACAAGGTGCTGGAATCGTCTGCTCGAATCCAAACTGGCGCATAACCCGATCAGGAAAATGAAACTCCACAATGTCGAAACAAATAAGTGGAGCCAATGTGCGCCATATATGTCGATTAGCTCGACATATAGGAAGTAACAACTGCAGTCTCGCCTCAGTATAAGACTGCCAAGTCATCTACAAAGAAAGAAAGTTAAAATATTAGGCATGTGAGAGGTGTACTAATGTATAGAAGTTATGAGATAATAGACCCTATGTACCTGCTCGTCCGTCTGCTGGTCAAGTGCATCTATGTAGTAAGAAAGTCCACCTGCTAAGTGGGACCTAGTTAGGTGTTCTCGAAGCCACCTAAAAAAAAGCATATATTAATATCCTTCTAAAAAATGAAAATAAATAACGTTAAACATACAAATGTGAAACAACGCTTATTTATTACCTGACAGCTAAGGGGTCAACCCCCGGAACATGCTGGGAGCCTAAAATAGGAACGTCATCATCAAACTATGGAGGTGGGTCCCGCACCCTCAAAATCACAGGTCTGCCGATGTGTATGTGCTCCCATGCCCAAAGCTGTAACAACATCACAGGTCCACCTAACTCCCTCGCACCTCGATGTGATGCCCGACATAGCTGTCGATACAAGTATGCAAGGGTCACACTACCCCAGCTATATGTCCCACCGATGTCAAGATCAACCAAGAGCGAGAGATAAACCACCTTGACTGTATCTCCACTCTTGTCAGCAAAAAGAATGGACCCCATCAAGATAATGTAAGCCTGTGCGAATCTCTGCATTGTCTCCTCGTCAGCATCGTTCGGCAACAAGAAATTATGTTGCCGAAGCCAGGTCCACCTCAAAGACGAACCCTGGAGAACTTTGGGCTTGTTCTCCGGAGTGGTGGGCCAAATCCCTAACAACTGTGCATGACTGCAGCCCAATTACCATCGCCTGAACCAGTAACAGGTGGCCCGTGCAATCTGAGTCCAAGGATAACAACGACATCCTCTGAAGTAATCGTCGCCTCCCCAACAGTCAAATGAAAGTTATGTGTCTCCTGTCTCCATCGCTCCACTAATGCCGTTAGAAGTGGTCGATCGAGCTCCAAACCTCCCTCTACCAAACGATCGAGGCCGAGAAAACCAGCACGCTCGACATATCGAAGAACCCTATCGTGAACATCCCAATCACGAGTGAGATTGTGATGATGCAACCGACACGATAATACTGTGTACGCTACTCCCCTCCAGGCATCCTCACTCTGATGCTTGTCCTGGAGCGAGAGAACGCTTCAATCAGTGGGGCCGGGAAAGATGGGGTGCGCCATTAGACCTAAGAACAAAAAAATGAACATAAGTTAGTAACAGAATGGAATGAAAACAATACATTATGTTTGTATTGAAAACAGATTTACCCATATGTTCCTTCACCGCTCTTATTAGGGCATCTTTGCTTGTTATGTCCCAGAACCTTACAAATGCTACAGCTATATTTGTCGTGCCTATCAGCTGCATCCATTTCATTTTTTATTCGAGTGGACCTCGGACGTCCGGCTTCAAGCTTTAGCCCATCATCAACTATAATTCTCGGACCACAATATGGAGAACAATTGTACATAGCAGGCAGAGGCCTGAAATAGGACATGGAGAACAATTGTGTACATACTTTGGAGGATTATATTATGGATCTTGTATTGCTCATATTAAGTTTATTTATTGCTGATTTACTTTATTTAAGTATGTTCTTGTTAGCTGTTGTTTGGTTGTTGGTTGGTTCAGTTTGATATTTTATGTTGATTGAGACTTTTTTTTATTAATGCTTGATAACTCCTATGTGGATCCTAATTGAGCTGGGAGAGCTGTTAGTTACTCCCCACTGATTGTAGATGTTTGTTGATATATTTTGCAGGTTAATATGTTGCAGTATAGTTTTTTATCATGGGAGTCATCAGGCGCAACGAGGGCGTTGTTGTTCTCAAATAGGGGTGTATGTAATACCCCTCATGATTGCTTTAAAGGGATTTAGCAGGCTACTCATTCCAACAAGATGCATCTTTCTTTTAGGAAGCTTAATTCCTTAGTTACTCCACAGTTTAGCGTGCTTGGCTGGGAGTAGTCTTGGGATGGGTGACCTTTTGGAAGTTTCTCAAGGTGCGCATGAGTGAGGACAAATGCGTCATAAGAACTTGTGCTGGTTATTGAGGACATTTGTTGGCCCTGGATGCGCATTGGTGACAATATACTCGACTTCGTATGGGTCGGGTCTTATAGATTACTGGGGGGAGGGAGACCGACGAGTGAGAGAGATTAGTGGAAGCGACGGAGAACGGCGATGAGATAGATGGGTGGGTGGGTGGGTGAGAGAGAGAGATTGGGGGTTTAGAGAGAGAGAGAAAGATAGAGGGAGATGGAAAGGTGAGAATCTAGGTTATTACGTACAAAGATGGTTCGAGTGTTTTTTAAAGGAATAATTCCTTAATTCGATTTGAGTCGGTTAGGCAACACACTCCGACGCAAATCTTGGGCCAAAAATTTTTGGCCTTTGTTTATTTGAGTCGGATGTTGGTCCTCATCCGATGCAAATCGCTTATGGGGACATCTTTTGCGTCAGATTAAAGCCTCAATCCGACGCAAATGATGTTTTTGCATCGCTTACTTTGACATTCAACGCAAATATTGGGACGCAAATTGTCCTTTTTCTACTAGTGACACATTGTACAGAAGACGAACACCATAAACGCTAAAGCCAACCTTCCAAACACAACAAGAACCCCTGGACAATATTACCACTAGAACGAGCTAGAAACATCACACAGCTACCAAATCAAAGAACTTAGAAATAACACCCAAGATTACCGACTGAAAAACAGCAAACTAAGACAACAAGATCAAACAAAACAACAAAAGAACTCAGGAACTCCTTAAGACATTTTCGAAGTAATGACACCATATTAGCCATTGGGATACCACTCACTACACCATCTCTTTGCTACTTGAACCCCATTTTTCTTCTCCAATTTATGTCGGAACCCAAGATTATGAAGTAATTGAGATTGATTATTCTTCTCCATATTATGGTGCAACCTAAGATGATTAATCAATTGACATCGATTTTTCTTCGTTGGCCTTTGAAAAGGAGAACTTGGCACAACATTGTTCATATTAGAATCAGGCGACAAAATTGAACCCTTACTAAAATCACCAACTTAATCTACATTTCTGTCATTTCCTTTAGCACAAGTAGATACCTCATCTCCATCAACACAAAATGAACTTCCCTTGATACACATGTCATTTGCAAATGAAAGGACATTTGCCTTGCCACTTAAACCAACACTTTCCGATAACCTCTCTGGATCTGCCGACATTTTCTCCTTGTTAACACCAACGTTTTTGAAAGGGTCACTGTTCAACAAGCACATTGCATCACAAGAGATATTTGGTTCCTTAACATGATGAACATTACTCTCTAACTTTGGATGACTAGAGTCAATCTGCAAATTTTCTAAGTTGAGCAAAGCATCCACTTCTAACTTAAGCTCACTGTCGTGAGAGAGAGGCGAAATTTCTTGTCGAGGTATAGCAAAAGAATCCAAACAGACATTTCTGGCAGTCACCATCAATAGCAGCAACCAGTTGTTTTGATCCCTCTTGATCAACATGTAAAAAAGCATGGACAAAATTCCTCCAATGATTTTTACTACTTAACACAGGGACAAAAACTGAATACCATGAGCCCCAATCTTCATAATTAACTTCAGAAACCACCCTCATCGATTACAACCAGATTGAATTTTCCACCAAATTCATTAAAGGCAGCCAAATCGTCTAGAATGTTCAAATTCAGGCCCTGTTCTTTTGAACTTATTTTGGCTGAACTGAACTGAACTTATTTTATTTTGGCCGAAATTTGAACTTATTTTTTTGAACCGAACTTATTTTTACTTATTTCTTTGAATCGAACTTATTTTTACTTATTTTTTTTGAACCGAACTTATTTTTGGCCGAACCGAACTTATTTTTGCCGAACCGAACTTATTTTTCTTGAACTAAATCGTATTAACATAATATTATCAATACTTGTTATTATAATAATCAATAAATATTAAGATAATATTATCAATACTTATTATTATTTTATTATTTTATAATAATAAATAGTAAATAATAAATAATAAATAATAATAAATAAAATAACAAATAATAAATAATAATAAAAAAAATAAAAAATAATATAACAAATAATAAATAATAAATAAAAAAATAATAAAAAATAAATTTAATAATAATAAATAATAAATAATAAATAATAATAATAATAATAATAATAATAATAATAAATAATAGCATACATTGCAATGGATCGGAGGTGGATCGGGTGGAGCATCATCCGCCCCATCACCCGCGACCCAAAACTCCATCCACACCATCCATCACCCGCGAAAAATTCCATCCATATCCGCTCCACCCATCATCCGCGGGTGGAGCGGGTGGAAAACGGGTGATACTAAAAAAAAAAATTTGTAGATTTAACAATTTTTTAAAAAAATTAATATTGAAAACTTAATCAACTGCCAACTGTATAAGTTTTTTTTATTACATTATATGGTAAGTGGCAGTAAAAATTTAAAAACAATTTTATACATACATATATATATATATATATATATATAAACGGGTGGATGGATGGAGCGGGTGATGGATCGGGTGATGGATAAAAAAAAGGCATCCACATCCGACCCGATCCATCACCCGATCCATCCATCACCCGCCAGTCATCCGCTCCACCGCGGGTTTTCACCCATTTATTCGGGGCGGGTGGATGGATAATCCACTCACCCATGGATAATTGCCATCCCTAATTGGTAATAAATGGGACTTGTAGTTTAATCTTTTTAATACATGATATTAATACAGTGTATTTAAATATCAATTTGGCAAGGGATTTGTTTGGTATCTTCATTAAAACTATAATATGATATAAACTGTAAAAATTAAATGGATCGACAACATTCAACGGATATTTTTAGATGAGGATTAATTACATATAGTGGAGATCGCAATAGGCAACGGCTAGTTGAATGTTGACACGGGAGATCAGATACTCAGAGTGGCGAGTCTCGGCTAAAATTACTGAATAATACGCGTCAGCCAGGCCACAATTTCAGTTCACGTGGCGTAAAATAGTTCTACTTGTAGTAGTTCACAGAAACATTCTGCTCCTGCCGCTCCTGCCATTTCATTCCCCATTTTGCATCATTACCTCTCAGATCCTACTATTGCTGGAATACAAACAAGATATACATACGATTTCTTTTTCGTATTGTTTTGGGTCGGTGCTATCTGAGAATTGATTAATTTATACGTAATAAGTACTCCCTTCGTTTCTTTTTAAATTACTTATACCTATTAAAGATTTCTAGTGCTATCTTAATTACGTACTTTAACAACAGTTCTTGAAGTAGCATCATTTTATTAAAATGTACGGTCTGTTCTCCTCAGTTTATTTTCAGTTCAGTTCAATTCAGTTCAGTCCAGTTCAGTTCCTAAATTATAATCATTATTATTAATTAGTTATAGCTTAATTCAGTTCAGTTCAGTTATTTTATGACAAAGAGAACAGGCCCGTAGTGTCAAGCAAAGCAAGTGAATAATGATGATTATCAACAAATAAGTAATGGTAGGGGAATTATGAGACACTTCTAAAATCACAAGTTCATTGTGTTTATATTCTTTTAAAAGGCGAGAGTATAATATGAATGAATAGAAGGGTAATTGCATAGAAAAACCAAATAGTTTTGTTATCCAAAAAATAAGACGGTTTTCTCTTTATTTTGTAGTGGTTTTTCATCTTTAATTCTTTACATTCCTTTAATTTTTTGTAAATACTCCTAGGGTTGAAAGACTTGTAATCAAATTGATTGAACATATAACTAGCTTTTGAAGTAAACATAAGAGATATTCGAACCAACAAGAGGCTCATATCCTTTTTCCAAGCCTTTGGTCTAGATGATCAATATTAACATGAGATGTGGGTGACATCCTAGTGATAAAAGCCTAAAAGAATTCTGAGCTTGTGGTTGCAGATTCAAATCTCAAACTTTTTAACTGTTTATATTGAGTATTGCTAAGAAAATTTATCAAAATTATTAGGAAATCCAAAGAAAGATATAGTACTAAATATGAATTATATATACAAAACATTTCAGCTAAATAAACTTATCAATATTCCTTTTCACATTAATTCATAATAAAATTAATACTGCTCCGTAACCGTTATTAGTTTCACTAGCATCTGTTTCTACTATCCATGTAAATTCTCTATCCACATCGGGAAAACTTAGTTTTGGTAACTTTCTGACTAATTCTTTAATTTTTTCTAGAGTCTTTGTGTCAGTATCATTCCATCTAAAATCGTAGTCTTTCTTTAGTTTTTTGGTTAATGGTTCAGTATATTGTGATAGTTTAGGGATAAATTCTCTAACTTGATTAATTATTCCTAAAAACTTTTGTATTTCCCTTTATTTTGTAGTGGTTTTTCATCTTTAATTCTTTACATTCCTTTAATTTTTTGTAAATACTCCTAGGGTTGAAAGACTTGTAATCAAATTGATTGAACATATAACTAGCTTTTGAAGTAAACATAAGAGATATTCGAACCAACAAGAGGCTCATATCCTTTTTCCAAGCCTTTGGTCTAGATGATCAATATTAACATGAGATGTGGGTGACATCCTAGTGATAAAAGCCTAAAAGAATTCTGAGCTTGTGGTTGCAGATTCAAATCTCAAACTTTTTAACTGTTTATATTGAGTATTGCTAAGAAAATTTATCAAAATTATTAGGAAATCCAAAGAAAGATATAGTACTAAATATGAATTATATATACAAAACATTTCAGCTAAATAAACTTATCAATATTCCTTTTCACATTAATTCATAATAAAATTAAATAAAGGTTAAAAGCACTTCATTCGTCAAACAGTTTTAGAGATTAGATTTCATGGACTCATAAGTTTAACATGGAATTATTTATAATTTTGAAAAATGGAACCTTTTGCATATCACTTGTCACATTTTTTTAGGCCCCATTCTGGAAACCCGTACTAAGATGAATTTCCTTTGGGCTGCCCTTGCACAGGGCCACTCACCCAGAGGCCCAACAAGCCCCAAACCCCCCTCCCCCCAACAATATTGAAATTATGCTTCCACCAAGATTTGAACCTTGGTCTTCTATGTGGGAGATAGGAAGCCATACCATTAGACCCAAGGGTCCTTGGCATATCACTTGTCACATAGGAGATATATATATGAGGTAAAAGTCCCCAAATATATTTGAAATGCGTTCTCTTCACCTGAAAAATTATGGACTTATCTAAACTGAACTTATTAGATCTGATTGACCCTTATTGGAACTTATTTTTGAGTTGTGTTATACCTGATCAAACATGATCAGAACTGATCTGAACTTATTGGACCTGAAACTTATTTTTTAAGGTGAAGAGGACACACCCTTGAGATATGACTTGAAATTAGGACCTTCCAGTCACTAACTCACTATGTGGATTTTCAGGCTTCCTACACAAGACCAAGGTATATACTAATTGAAACTATGATAATACATTGCGTTTAAATTGTAGTATCCACTATCTTAATCTTAAGAATTATTATCGCAATTCTTATTAATTTACACATTTTGAATTTTACGATTGTCAATGCATAATTTTGAACATTTCTTCTAATATATTTAGTAAAAATCATAAAGTGTTGTTATTTGGAATACATATATTGTGACGAATCTAGCAAAATCCTACATAAAGTATGTTCATACTTGATAGTGAAAAAGTACAAAGTGCCTAGAATAAAAAGAAACCAAAGGAGAACGTTCCAATCACATACTAAACCTTAGGAATATACTTAAAAAATTTAGTTAGTAAAAACCTTAAAAAAATGTAATAAAATTATATCACTACCTTTTTCCTTTTATATTGTCAATACTACTCCCTCCGTCCCAAAATATAGTTCTCATTTTCATTTTGGGTGTCCCAAAATATAGTTCTCATTTTCATATTTAGTTCCACATTTTTCCGTAATCTGTCTAGAAAAACCGTGTCCCATCATTTATTTGCTTCTTGAATTTTTTTTTTGCTTTGTTTTTTTTTTTTTTGGGAAAGAGAAAATTCATTAATTGAAGGCCAAACGACATCTACAATAGGTATTAAAAAAAACAAGATACAATTAAACAAGACTAAATCAAATTCGTCTTCGAAGGAACTACAATGAACCAGATCGAGCAATACAGCGCAACCCCCTTGTATTTGCTGAATTAAGCAGCTATTGATGAGAAAGTCTATCATTTTGATGTAGTTTGGGAAGAACATTCTTGACCGAGTCATGTTGACCGCATCCGAGATTCTAATACCTTCATGGTGAGTCTTGAACTTTAACCAATGAGAACAATTTCTCATACCTAAAAACAAAAAAAAACATATTCACAACTCCCATAGGGGAGAAGGTGATTTCCAAAACAGAAACTAAAAACCCCATAACAGGGTTTGAAAAGATCTCATAAAGAGAGACTAATTTATTAAACAAAACAAGAAAATGAATTAAAAACTGAAAATAAAAGGGGAAAGGGGGCTTACGTACCATGGATGAAATCATCCGTGGCAGCCCCTAACTGATGAAGAAGGGGTAGGGGAGGCTAGAGTTTGAGAGAGAAAGAGAAATGATCAAACTTGAAATTTGATATATGTTATATTCATTCCAATACCTCTTTGTGACGGGGACCATTTTAGGTTAGAATTTTCACCTAGTTGTGGCCGGTCATATTAAGGTGATAGTTAATTGTCATATTAAGCGAATCAATATTAGTTGTTTAATTATAGAGTCATAGTGGACTATCTAATCCCGGGTGCATTTTGCTAAATCAAGTACTGTTCAACTTTTATACAATAGCTAAACTTGGAGTTCTATAACTTGCAAGTTTTGTAAGTTACGTTTTCACTAATCTATGAGAAAAAATATACTTCCTCCGTTCTGTTTTAAATGAAATATTGGGTGAAATGACACTATTCATTGATCAATTTTGACTCCAATTTATCGTCATTATATAAAGAAAAACATAGTCAAGTGGGATCTTGTTAGATTCGTCTCGATGCATACTATCAAATTATAACTTTTTATATTTTTTACTTGTGTACAACTAAAGATATTAACGATTAAAGAAGAGTGTTGGGTTGCGTGAAAAAACAAACGTTTCATTTAAAACAGAACAGAGGAAGTATCCATCTCTATTATATATGGCAACATATGGGGGACACTAAAAACTAGAAAAAGGGAAAAAAGAAGAAAAAGGGGATAACTACCTGCATCATTTAAACGAAAAAAGGGGGGGAAAATAAGAAAAAATGTACCACATTTAAACTGAACAACAGTTTTTTGAAAAAACAAAATGCAAAGACAATTAATTTAATTTTCTGTGTGTTTTGGCGCGCATTGCGTGCATGTAAGGCCAGTATTCTATAAGCCAACTCTTGAGGAGTTTGATATATTCTTGTAAAAGACTAAAATACCATCACTCATATAATGATTAAATCTCTATTATTCTATAAGCCAAGTATTGAAAGTTTGGTGTCCATATAAAAAGAGTAAAATACTCATCGTACATAATAATTGAAGTAATTTAATTTTGAAATGATGCAAATGATATTTAATTAATGGATTTTGCTACATATGTACGTGATTATTCAATATTTGCTAAATAGAAATAATGTCAAATTTTTCTTTAGAGAAACTTTATGAACAATTTTTCACCTATTATATTTGAGATTATTAGATATAATAATACAATTTTATCTTTCAGATACTTTTGCACGCATCTCGTACCTACAAGACTAGTTATCAATTTATCATGACTCGTGAGTGATTACCTTAAACTTGTTTTACTATGGGCTTTCATAACATCAAATTTTATCTATATTTTTTTTAACTAATGTAAAAATAAAGATATCAACAGTCAAAAACCCATCTTTAAAATTATAAAAATGCAGATAGTGGCTATTGCTAGCCAATGCTAGCAATGCTAGCCTTAGGTGTAGGTCGTATGAGTTACGGAGTAAGGCCCTATTCTTTTGAACTTATTTTGGCTGAACTGAACTGAACTTATTTTATTTTGCCTGAACTGAACTTATTTTGGCCGAACCGAACTTATTTTTACTTATTTCGCCGAACCGAACTTATTTTTACTTATTTTTCTTTGAACTGAACTTATTTTGGCTGAACTGAACTTATTTTTGCTGAACTAAACTCTATTAACATAATATTATCAATACTTATTATTATTATTTTATTATTTTATAATAATAAATAATAAATAATAATAAAATAAATAATAATAAAATAAATAATTAATAAAAATAATAATTAATAATAATAATAAATAATAAATAATAAATAATAATAAATAATAATAATAAATAATTATAATAAATAATAAATAATAAATAATAAATAATAAATAATAAATAATAATAAATATAAATAATAAATAATAATAAAAAAATAAATAATAAATAAATAATAATAATAATAAATAATAATAATAATAAATAATAATAATAATAAATAATAATAAATAATAATAATAATAAATAATAATAAATAAATAATAAATAATAAATACTAAATATTAAATAATAAAAAATAAATAATAATAATAATAAAGAATAATAATAATAATAATAGAAAAATAATAATAATAATAAATAATTACTAAATAATAAATAAATAAAATATTAAAATAAAAATATAAAATAAAATTAAAAAATAAAAATACAACAAAAAATTAAAAAATAAAAAAATTAAAAAAAATTAAAAATAAAAAAATAAAAATAAATAAAAAAAAATAAAAAATAAAAAATAAAAAAAATAAAAAAATAAAAAAATAAAAAATTTAAAAATAATTACAAATTCAGCGTTATTATAATTATAATATTAATAATAATAACAATATTAATAGTAATATTGAAAACAAATATACTAATTACAACATTATAGTATATCGAACTTATTTTCTTTGAACCGAACTTATTTTGGTTGAACCGAACTTATTTTTTGTTGAACCGAACTTATTTTTACTTATTTTTTGGCTGAACCGAACTTATTTTTACTTATTTTGGCTGAACTGAACTTATTTTATTTTGAACCGAACTTATTTTTACTTATTTTCTTTGAAAATAAGTCACAAAATGCGCCTAAGAAATAGATTGGAACTGGAATGTGAGTTCTTACTCGTCAACATATGAAGTTGGAGAATTTCAGTTCACCGGCGGCATATATGTTTGTCTTGGGTAACACAAATTTTGTTGTGAGAGTGTTGGGTTCATGTCCCAACATCATTAATTTATTTTAATACCATATAAGTAAAAAACTACTCCTAACATTATTAATTTATTTAAATACAATACTTATTAAGTAAAAACTACTCCTCCGAGGCTACAAGTATAGTTTATTTAATCTACTTGCTTCTTTGTCATTTGCTCTTCGTTTTTCTCATCACTTCCTCATTCATCTGACAATCCCTTTTCTAGCGTAGATCTTCATATGATCTGCAACCTCAAGATTTTGGAGACAACAATTATAGATCGGACGCCCTTTACATTATTTTACTTTTCTCGAAATCGTTTCCTTGGTTTATTTTCCCTTAAGATTGGGCTTTAAGTTTGTTTCTAAATTTGGTATATAGGAATTTTTTAGGTGAAAATTAACACCGAAAGTGCTCATATTATAAGAGTTGAAACTTGAAATCATATATCTGTCTATACAAATATATTAAAAGGCGTTCTGAAATAAGTCTACACGCCACGTGGCACTAACACTTTAGTTGTTTCGTTCCATGTCATCAAGATACATTAAAAAAATCAGAAACATGTTTTGTACAAGATTCAACCACGTGACCTCAAGTTAATATAGTAAAGTTTTAACCAAAGAACTATGCAACATTAAATGCTCTTTTTTGATATGAAAATATTAATAACCAGGGACATCGCCTGAGCCTAATAACTAGTTAAATATTTTACAACTTGTGGGATCTATATTCCAAGTCCCACGTCGGAGAGGGAAGGAAGAGTTGTCGAACTTCTACCTATTATATTAGTATGAGACCTTTTGAAAAGGAGCCAAAAAACAAATCCGTGCAGGATTAGCCCTAAGCGTCTTGGCTGATAAGATGTATTCATAAAACTGATAAGGTATCTCACTGACTCTATAAATTGATAAAGTAATGGCCGAAACTTTTGCATATATTAATTAAAACATGCATAAAAGGATAAATATATGCTTTTATCTGATGCAAACAAGCCTTAAACCAATATAAAAATGTCATAAATTGAAGAAAACTATGCATAAACTGATAAATATATGCCGAAAAAGGATACAAGTTAAACAAGCCTTCAGCTGATATAAGCTGTCATAAACCGAAGCTTGTCTTAATCATTAAAATGACTAGGACGCATTTCATCCAAGACTTTTTCATCAATTATAGATTCCTGCTTTCACCTAGTGACATTTTCCTCCTTTCAAGAGCCCTTACTCTTCGTTATCCTCATACAATAATACAATAGATAAAGAAATATGCTATTATTGTTAGCTTTGAACTCACGACCTGAAATATGTATGAAAGACCCTCATCCACCAACCCACTGTAATTTTATTTTTTTAAACTCAACATCTAGTAATGGCTATGAATAGTGTATCTATAGATATTTCAAAAACATTATTGTTAGCTCCAATAGTAATATATTCTCAGTCTCAGTCTAAACATAACACTCTTTCTATCTCTCATGCACACATATTCAAGCGACGAATAAAATAGAATATTAATTATATAATTTTGTAATAAAAGTTGATTTTATAGAAGAAAATGATTTTTATATTATACGTAAAATTATGTGAGCCATTTGATTAGGAGTGAATGGCTACGATGAGTTTTACTATTTTTGTCTCATCATTGTTAATAAAGTTGTGGGGGTGTATATGCAGAGTGAATAGTAGTACAAAAATAGTGATACCTCATAAGTCATACCATGCCTTGAATGAAAATATTGCAATTAAATTAAAGTATCAAATAAGAAAAAATATTGTGATTGTGCATGGAACTTTTAACCTTGAATCTGTTAAACTTATCTCGAACTTTATTAAACTTATGTATTTATAAAAGTTTATTTTTATAAGGTATTTTGCTAAACTAATTAGAAATTTAATCAAAATTATCTGAATTTATTGGACTTAAATCATAATTTGATGCGAGATGAAGATAATGCACTATGTAGATGTCATCTAACTCAGTTGATAAAGTCTTGTGGGAGTAATACCTAAAATATGAGATTGAGACCCCGTCTACATCATTAATCTTAGTCGATCGTTTACACCAAAATAAAAGATTACGCACCCTAATATTGGAATGAAAAAAAGAACTGAAGTGGGAAAAAGAATTAAGGAAAGGATGAACTAGTTAATATGGATGGACCCATTTGACATATTTTTCTTCCCTTAGTCTATAGCCGGTCTGACAAATCGGTGCGTTCCGGTTTTCAACCCACACTTTTCTACCGTTTTAAATTGCTTAAAAGGGCTTTCCATATTTTCCATAAAAAAATGTAACTCAAAAAATATAATATAAAAGAAATCACTACCACCATTCTCCACCAATAAAACCAATCCTCCTCACTGTGTGTCTCTTTCTTCACTTAGCCTTTTTTGCTCCTCTTTCTCTCTCCAACATTCTTTCACTTTTCTTCAGGAACTGCCTAGTAGAGGGTCAAGTATCAACCCAAAAAAAAGTTCTTATTTTTCTGAAAAAAGGGATTAGTAAAAAAAATTACATTGCAAAAAAAAAAAAAAAAAACTGAAATGGGGTGTTTTAGAAATAGTTTTGTAGTATCATTATTGCTAATTTTCTCTGTTTATAAAGAGATTATTATTGCTAATTCTGAGAGTTATAATAATCTGCCCATAATCTCATTTGATGAAGGGTATTCCCATCTGTTTGGAGATGATAATCTGATGGTTCTTAGAGATGGAAAATCTGTTCTTCTTTCACTTAATGAAAGAACAGGCATGTCATTATAGCTCTTATCTTTTCTGGGTTTTTTGTTTTTTGTTTTTGTTATCATGTTGATATTTTTTGCTGATTTTTGTTTAATTTTTTGTGCACAGGTTCTGGATTTATGTCACATGACCTCTACTTACATGGGTTTTTCAGTGCTTCAATTAAATTGCCTGCTGATTATACTGCTGGAGTTGTGGTTGCCTTCTATGTAAGCTCTATTTTTGTAACTTTTATTCTTGAAATTTCTCCCCTGATTTTATTTCTTTTTAATTCTGTTTATGGCTGTTTTATGTTTAAGTGTTCAGTTGTATGAACTTAGCTTAAGCAGGAAGATTAAATTTATTAATTAATGATTACCAAGTATGGTTTTTCTTAATCTGCATTTTTTGGGGTGGATGTTTCTACTAGTTTACTCCTATATGGGTTTTTGTTGATTGATGATTAAAAGTTATAATTATGGTAATCAATGATAATTATAATATTTTCATTGTATTTAGTAATCTGATTACATGTAGGGACAAAAGCTTTAATCTTGATGAAATCTGTAGCATTAATTTTCTGGTTTGTTATGAAGTTGAAAAAGTCATCTTAATCCGGACTCAGGAGTACTATTTGTTCATTACAGAACACTTTGCTTATAATATTATCCATGTTCCAATTTTTACAATTATTCAATTCCTTATTTCATACGGGATTATGTCAATGATATCAAAAAATGTAATGTAGACTAGACATAGTAAAGATGTTTCGAACACCAACGAATTTGTGGGTTATTTCCACTTGCAGATGTCTAATGGTGATATGTATGAGAATAGTCACGATGAGCTCGATTTCGAGTTCTTAGGGAATATCCGAGGTAAGGAATGGAGGATTCAAACGAATGTGTATGGGAACGGTAGCACAAGTGTAGGGAGAGAAGAGAGATACACCTTGTGGTTCGACCCTTCAGAGGAATTTCATCGCTATAGCATTCTTTGGGCTGAAGATCAAATCATGTAATTGCTTTTGTACCTTCAATCTTGATTCTTTACTCTTTCTTCCTTGTCCTTTATTTCTCTTTAATTCTCTTCTTGTTTATTGGACTTATGGTGTTGATTTCTTTTGCAATTTCTGCTCTTAAAGTCCACATTGCCAGCTTTACTTCATTTGTTGATAATTTTTTTGGCCCAGTATTAAATACAATTGCTGAAATATGAAAACAACAAATGCAGGATTAGTTTTGGTATGGAGTATGTGGTTAAAATACATTGCTCTGATTAATTATGTCTTATTTAGGACTGTCAATTATTAACAGCCTACTGTTAGAATTTCAGCTTTATGACTTTGGCAGTAAAGTTTGATTGATCAGTAAAGTTTCCTTTTACTATATGAAGAATTGATTTATGAGAGAGTCAGTGTTATCTAACTTGCAAAACCCTTCATGAATATTGATTCGTAAAGGCGAAATGATATACTTATGGGTTAAATTAACAAAATTAGGTAGTGGATTACGTTCCAGTACCGGCATTGTGTATATTTATCTTTTTTCTGGAAAATGCACTCTTCATGGTGTGAAAATCCGTGGCATAAGAGGCTCGGGATTGGCTGATATTGTTATTGTATTTTTCAATGTCATGATCGAATAAGTGGAATTTCTAAGTCATTTTTTGGTGGTTTCTTTTTGGATTTTCTCATAAATCTAGATATTATTGATGTTAAATCTTGATGGCTACTTGATTTTTATCTGGTGTTTGATTTATTATCTCCTACCTTTTGTTTGGGGGGGCTCTTCTCATATGGTTTTTCTGTGGTCTATGTTGAGCTCTTGTAAGATACCACTCTGGCAATTGTTTTCGTTCTGCCTAAATGTGGACCTAGAGAATATTGGACCCTCATCCTATACATGACTTTTTATGCTTTATTTCCATGTCATTTATATTATTCACTAGATTCCAATATATTGTACAGCTCTAATAGCAACAAAATGGTTTAATTTCAGCTTTCTTTGTAATTTTCATTATGTTAATGTTGCCTTGTGTTTCTTCCAACTTGTTGCAGATTTTATGTGGATGATGTCCCCATTAGGGAGATAAGGAGGGTGAAAGCTATGAAGCATGACTTTCCTTCCAAACCGATGTCATTGTATTCTACAATATGGGATGCCTCAACTTGGGCCACTAATGGTGGCAAGTACAAAGTGGATTATAGGTATGCACCTTACGTTGCCGAATTCTCGGACCTTGTTCTCCATGGTTGTGCTGTCGATCCAGTTGAAAGGTCTCGAAAATGTGATGATATCACATCGATCTCTGGATCAGTTCCACGTGGCATCACCTCGCTGCAAAGGATCAAGATGGCAGATTTTAGGGAGAAATTTTTGACCTACTCATATTGTTACGACAAGTCTCGTTACAAGCTTCCTCCTAGTGAGTGTGTTCTTGATTCCCGGGAGGCTGACCGCCTTAAAAGGTTCGACCCAGTCACATTTGGAGGAAGCCGACGTCGCCGCGGACGACGTCACCACCACGGTACAACTAGGGATGAGAAAGCTTCAATTTAAGTGCATTACCACTCACCATTGCTAGCCCACAATCTCGCCTACTAGTACTACATATTATTTTTGACCCATTAATGTTGGTATGATCATGTTTAATCTGGGGTAATTTGTCTTTGGGGGTCTTCTATTTTGGTTCACATGAGTATAGAGAAAAGGGACAAAAAAAAGAGCGCAATATGTCGATGGGGTAGGTATCCAGTTTTTATATTACAAGTGGTTTCATCATATGGGTATGTAAATAATTGTTACATCTTTGTTGGATATTGTTTGACCATATGCTCATTGATGGCCTTTATCTTTTTTTCCCGTTAAATATTGTAAGGTCGGTCTTGTTTGTGTTGGTATTGTATTGTGATTTCAATAAATATTTTGCTCCTATTATGTGGATTCCGTTGGTCAATACATACGACAATATTCTTAGATTACATAATATTTGATTACAATAGTATGGATTTCTGTATTTTTCCTAGATTCATTGAGTTTGCTCATTTAATTTTATTCCAACGTGGGTGATATTATATAACATAAATATATATAGAAATATTTGGAGGGGTCAGTGGTGGACCGTTGTTTTGTAACCTTTTGTCGTCAGTTTGTCATATCATGCTAAATTATATGTTTTCGGTGCAAAGTTTATGTAGTGGGATCCGAGGTTGGTTTGCCAAAATTTTGAATGCTGAAAAGCTTAATGGTAGATGGGGTCAATGTAGGACTATTTAGTAGGTTGTGGGCCCAAGTTATGGGATTTACAATGTAGAAATATGGCATTTATGTATGATGATGTTGGTTTTCATGGATCAGCTGATGATTAAATATAGTGGGATAGTATTGTTCTTGGCTTTCCTTTTTAGGTATTCGGTCCACCTTAGAAGAATTGATTTTGACATTTTGAGGATGAAACTACACAAAATTGTAGAATTAGTTATGGAGTTATGATGAATGTCGCTATAACTTATGTGGGTGTTTTTTTTCCTAGAATATGAATATGCTCATAGAGAAATAACTTTCAAATCTTTTACTTCTTCATTATTACCTCTTCTGACAAAAGAAAGCTAGGTAAAAAGTGATCCTACATGTTTGTGTTGTTAGAAATGAAATGTGCCTTCTCGATGAGATTATCGTACGATTTATATGAATCATTACAATTCTCAACTATAATAGGACTGTAAAGTTCAACATTACTTACGACACAACTTTTGAAATTTGAAGCTATCACTATAGATATGTAATTGTTTGGAGCAACTTAATTTTAATATTGTAATAGTATTGTTTGGAGCAACTTAATTTTAATATTTTAATAGTATATATGGATCTATCTAGAAGTTAGCATTTTGATTTGGGTTAACTTAATCTTTAATACTAATATGCTTCCGTAAGACTATAGGCTATTGGTGGTGAGTCCGAGTTTGACAACTAGTGTCTCAAATTGAAGAAGGGAAAGCATTTTTATGAGCATGTGTCAATAAATCTTAGGGTCTGTTCTGTTCAACTTATTTTGTCTTATCTTATATTATCTTATCTTATAAAATCTTATAAAATCTTATCTGATCTTATCTTATCTGATCTTATCTTATCTTATCTTATCTTATAAGATTGTTTATTGTGTGTGCCTAACATCTTATTTATCTTATCTGATCTTATCTTATCTTATCTTATCTTATCTTATCTTATCTGATCTTATCTGATCTTATCTTATCTTATAAAATCTTTTATAAGTTAAAATAAGTTGAATAGAACGGACCCTTACTAGAATACGAGACACACAAATATGAGCTTGTTGAATTCGTCAAGAACAAAACAAAAGTCAAAAGCTAGATGCTTCATGTGAGAGATAGACTGAATTGGCATTAGGACTTAGAGCTCATTTGGTTCAAGTGATGGAATAGAAAGAGAATGGAGTCAAACAGAGGAGTGGAATGCTAGTAAAACTTGATTCTTTATTGGATATTTGGTTCAAGCCTTGGAATGGAAAGGGAAGAATAACCATTACCATCAACAAATGGATTTGTCACTGGAGGAGGAAGGAAAGTCCATTAATGATAGAGTATAAACATGTTCTAAGGACTCCAATTATCAACTTGAGCTTTTGGTTGAGTTGATCCATTGACATGGTTGAAGCCCCTGGATAGTTTTATACTCTATCAATTACCACAAGTAATAATAATAGAATGGGGAGGGGTTGGACCAAACAAGAAGAAAATGAGTAGATATTTATTTTCGTTTCTTAGAATCCAAATATGTTGAATCAAACATGCTTTGATTGCGCCCATATTCTAAAGATATGGTCGGTTGAGCTAGAGAATGAAAACTAATAAGTGATATAAGAGTTAGAGCTCTTGCATTGCATTTATGCATATTTTTGTCCAAATTCTTAATAACGATAATTTAAGAAAATTGGTGCCCAACACTCTAAACTATCACTTGGTGCACGTAAAGCATAAAAAACTTTGGCTATTAGCCAAAATTATCGCGCTATTGGACTTGGTGCATCGAGTATCATTAACGATACCAGAGGTAAGTTTTTGGCGAGCCGACTGGGAATCTTGATTATTTGAATATATTTTTTCCCCTCCTTTTATTTTTCAATCCTATTTTCCCATCTCATTAAGGTTAATCGTGTAACTTCTTCCTCGTTACATGAAGATTCCCCGTCATCGGCAAAAGGAAACTTGCATTCGGTGTTACGTTATTGATGATACGCCATGCACCAAGTCCAAATAGTTCAAGATATTTTGATTAATAGTTAAAATTTGTAGTATTATATCATTTATATGCACCCAAGTCATAGTTTGGGGTGTTCATATCAATTTTACCTACTTTTTATGGATTGTTCAAAATTTTATTGTAATTTCAGGTCATCTAAACTTTTAGAAAGACATGAGAATTAAGGTACTTTATGGGATGAGCTTCCATAAGACATGTCATAAGGGCAATATTAGAATTAGAGAGTGCCAAGGTCTATGGTGAGAATCTGGGACCAAGTTTGGTTACGTTATAAAAAGAGACAATCAGACAATAGAGGGATCGATTTTGGTTATTAATAATATCGTTCACACGGACAAAGAGACATATGGTGGAGGTCACAGTTTCAACAATAAAGAGGAAAGTATATGCACTTGAATTTTAAAAGTTAAAACCAAAGGAAAGAATGAATGTTTCGAGCTTATTGTACACAGGCCCTAAATAGTAAGCTTTCCTGAGCTTGAAAAAATATAACGAGGATGATTGTTGTCGACAAACCAAGAAGGTTGGGCCATGTCGACTGTCCCCGTTAAGGTGATTTGAGAGAAGGCGTTGTTAACATCAAGTTGTTGTAAGGTCCAGCCATCAGCCATGACTTATGTGTATAAAGAGAACTAAACCAATCGTGATAAACTTTAATTTTTATACTTTTATCTGTTCTATATTAGTTGAAACATTTTCTTTTTAGCAAGTTTCGGTTTAGTTACAACATCTTTTTACATTTTATTTAACGGTTTTTTCACAAAATACCTTGACAAATTAAAAAATTACCATATACCCCAATGTTCCAAAAATTCACCATATACCTTGAATTTTCAAAACGTTCACCAAACACCCTTTTCTAACTTCCGTTAACTTTATTTACTTATATTGCCATTACTAATCC